>JACEEZ010013658.1:245000-462500 GCA_016584305.1 Chionoecetes opilio
TGAGGTCTGACTAGAGGCAAATACAGCTTAAGAATAACCTCAGCACTTCTACTTTAACACTCCTGGTAATGAATCCTATAAAGACCCTATAAGAAACATAAGAACACAAGGAAGCTACAAGAGGCCGGGAGACCTACACGTGGTAGTTCCTGTTACTTAACACTACCTACATCCACCTTTCATCCCCATCCATAACACTGTCCAGCCTCCTTTTAAGGCTCTCTAATGACTCCGCACTAACTACCTGTCTACTGAGTCTACTGAGGTGATGGTGTGGTGGTGTGGTGGTGGTGGTGGTGGTGGTGGTGGTGATGGTGTGGTGGTGTGGTGGTGGTGGTGTGGTGGTGATGGTGTGGTGTGTGGTGGTGATGGTGTGGGGGGTGGTGTGTGGTTGGTGGTGGTGGTGGTGGTGGTGTGGTGGTGGTGGTGGTGGTGTGGTGGTGGTGGTGGTGGTGGTGGTGGGTGGTGATGGTGTGGTGATGGTGTGGTGGTGGTGGTGGTGGTGGGGTGGTGGTGGTGGTGTGGTGGTGGGTGGTGGTGTGTGGTGATGGTGGTGGTGGTTGGTGGTGGTGGTGGTGGTGTGGTGGTGGTGGTGTGGTGTGGTGGTGGTTGGTGGTGGTGTGGTGGTGATGGTGTGGTGGTGGTGGTGGTGGTGGTTGATTTGGGGTGGTGGTGGTGGTGTGTGGTGGTGGTGGTGTGGTGGTGGTGATGGGGTGGTGGTGGTGGTGGTTTTGGTGGTGTGGTGGTGGTGGTGGTGGTGATGGTGTGGTGGTGTGGTGGTGAGGTGTGGTGGTGTGTGGTGGTGGTGGTGGGGGTGATGGTGTGGTGGTGGTGGTGGTGGTGGTGGTGGTGGGTGGGTTGGGTGGTGGGTGGTGGTGGTGGGTGGTGGTGGGTATGGTGTGGTGGTGGTGTGTGTGGTGGTGATGGTGTGGTGGTGGTGGTGGTTTGGGGGGGTGGTGGTGATGGTGGTGGTGGTGGTGGATGGGTGTGGTGGTGGTGGTGGTGGTGGTGGTGTGGTGGTGGTGGTGTGGTGGTGGTGGTGGTGGTGGTGGTGGTGGTGGTGGTGTGGTGGTGGTGGTGGGGTGGTGTGGTGGTGGGGTGGTGGTGGTGGTGGTGGTGTGGTGGTGGTGTGTGGTGGTGATGTGTGGTGGTGGTGGTGGGTGGGGGGATGGTGTGGTGGTGTGGTGGTGGTGGTGGTGGTGGACAGCAAAGTTCTGTTGGGAGAAACGCTGATTATAGTGTTTTTCTTTTAATCACTAAAAAAAAAAAAAAAAAAAAAAAAAAAAAAAAATTTGTTAAAAAAAAATAAAAATAAATAAAAGTGTTTTTGCAAAAAAAAAGCTAGGGGTCTTGACCAAACCTAACTAACCCTTTTACCTAACAAAAAAAGAAAAAAAAAAAAAAAACTGTTAGGAAAGGTAAAGGTTCGGTTCAATTTGTTTTTTCAAGCATTTTTGTCGCAAAGCACTAACAAACAAACAAAAATCATCCTATAAAAAAAAAAATCAAACAAATATTAGTTATTAATTTATTACTATTATTAATTAAAGCCAAATCTGCATTAGAAAGTGTCCGCGGCAAGGGAAGAACAGGGGGCGATAGGTCACAAGGGGAAAAGTGTGGGGGGACGGAACACTCTTGTCTCTCGCCTTCCTATAAAAACAGTCATTATCCCCCAATGAAATTTTTTGCTTTACAATACTTAGAATTATTTAAAAGCCGCTCGACCACGACTAGCGAATACCCCCTTTTATTGATGTGTACCTCATGGGCAGCAACGCAAGTACCTGCCTTCAAAGGGTCACAGGCCTCACCCCACGGGGCCATCCCCACAGGCCACCCCCCTACAGGCATCCCCCCTACAGGCCTTTCCCCCTACAGGTCATCCCCCCTACAGGTCATCACCCCTACGGGCCCACCCCCCTACAGGCCTTTTCCCCCTACAGGCACACCCCTACAGGCCCATCACCCCTACAGGCCACACCCCTACAGAGAGGTGGGGTGGTGGTGGTTAGAGGTGTCTGGTTGGATTCTTGATGTAGACACCTCCCCACACTAGCAGGAGAAGAATAAAGGAGAGAGGAGGGGAGGAAGGGTAGAAAAGGGGGGGAGGAAGGTGGGGGTAGTGGGGAAAAAAAGAGGAGGAGGAAGAGGAGGAAATTATTAGAGGAAGAGGGGAGAATTTTTAGAGGAAGAGGAGGTTTATTTTTGAGGAGTTGAAATAGGGGGAGAGGACGAAGGAAATAAATAGAAAAGGAGGAGGAGGGGGGAAGGGAGGAGGGCAGGGGATTAAAAATAGGGGGAGAGGACGTAGGAAAAAAAATATGGAGGAGAGGAGGAGGAGGGGAAAAAGGAAAAGGGGGGGAGGAGGAGGGGGAGGGGGACGAGGAGTGAAATAGTGGGAGAGGCGTAGGAAATAATATAAGATGAGGAGGAGGAGGAGGAGGGGGAGGAGGACGAGGAGTTGAAATAGTGGGAGAGGAGTAGGAAATAAAATAAGATGAGGAGGAGGAGGGGGAGGGGAGGACGAGGGGAAAGTTGAATAGGGGAGAGGACGTAGGAAATAAATAAGATGAGGAGGAGGAGGGGGGGAGGAGGACGAGGGGAGGAGGGTTAAAAATAGGGGGAGAGGACTGGGAAGATAATATAAGATGAGGGGGAGGAGGAGGGGAGGAGGAGGAGAGGGGGAGGACGAGGAGGAGCAGGGGATTTAAAAAAAGTGGGAGGGACTAGGAAAGAAAATAAAAGTGAGGAGGAGGAGGAGGGGGGAGGAGGGGGTTAAAAATAGTGGGAGAGGACGTAGGAAGAAAATAAAAGATGAGGGGAGGGGGAGGAGGAGGAGGGGGAGTTGAAATAGTGGAGAGGACGAGGAAGAAAATTAAGATAGGGGGCGGGGGAGGAGGAGGACGAGGAGGAGGAGGAGTTGAAATATGGGAGAGGACGTGGGAAGATAATAAAGATGAGGGGAGGAGGAGGGGGAGGAGGGAGGGAGGAGGGGGGTTAAAATAGTGGGAGAGACGTGGGAAGTAATTAAATGAGGGGAGGAGGGGGAGGGGGGAGGAGGAAGGGAGGAGACGAGGAGGAGAGGGGAGTTAAAAAGTGGGAGAGGACGTAGGAAATAATAAAAGATGAGGGGAGGAGGAGGAGGAGGGAGGAGGAGGAGGATTTAAAATGTGGGGAGGAGTAGGAAGATAATAAAAGATGAGGAGGAGGAGGGGGAGGAGGAGGAGGGGGAGGGGAGGAGTTAAAATATGGGAGAGGGTGGAAGAAAATAAAAAGATGAGGAGGAGGGGGAGGAGGGGGAGGAGGAGGGTTGAAATGGGGGAGGGGACTAGGAAGATAATATAAGATAGGGGGGGGGGGAGGAGGAGGAGGGGAGCAGGAGGATTGAAATAGTGGGAGAGGACGGGGAAGATAATAAGATAGGAGGAAAGGAGGAGGGGAGGAGGGTTAAAATAGTGGGAGAGGACGTAGGAAGATAATAAAGAGAGGAGGAGGGGAGGAGGAGGACGAGGGGGAGGAGGAGGAGTTGAAAATAGGGGAGGGGGAGTGGGAAGATAATATAAGATGGGGGGGAGGGGGAGGAGGAGGAGAGGAGCAGGAGGAGTTGAAATATGGAGAGGACGTAGGAAGTTAATAAGATGAGAGGAGGAGGAGGGGGCCAGGAGGGGGGTTTTAAATAGTGGGAGGGGAAAAGGAGGATAAAAAGTGAGGAGGAGAGGAAAGGAAGAAGGAGGGGGGGAGGAGTGGGTGAGGAACGAACTCCACGACTCAAATCAACACACAAATGTCTCCCCCCCCCGTCCTGAAAAGCCCTAAACGCCACCCCATCACTTAACCCCTTTGGGCCCATAACGTAAATTTCAGTAATTTTGGGGACCATTAGAAGATTTAATGAATAAACAATGTTTTTATAGCTATGACCTGTTTAGTTCCTTGTCTACTAACTCATTTTGGGATATTTAGTGACTTTTCGTAATTTTATGGCTCGACAACGAAATTTTATATAGCCAAGGAAAATCCGTACTCCTCTCTCTCTTTCTCTCTCTCTTCCTCTCTCCTTTTTCCCTCTCTCCTCTCTCTCTCTTTCGTAAAGAATCCGCTTGCCTTGGGGCACTCGCTACTTTTCCATCACCACAAATAACCCGGCGGCTGGGGCGGGCGTCGTGGGCCCTAACCCCTCCAAAACCCGATGATATTCATTTCGCGATGAGGGGTTTGCAATGGGGAAAGGGTATATCTAAAGTTGAGGACGGGTTAACTAGTAGATGCCTTGTTTTGGTATTAAACTGTAGTAGAAACCCCCCAAAAAAAACACGGGGTACATCACACCGGGCATAAATAATGTCATATAAAAATTAAGCGGGTCTGGCGGCTGGGGGCGGAGCGTGCAGGATACACACGTAGGTAGCACCGCCCGCCACCCCCACCCCCCGCCCCCCCCTACCATGCCCCCGCCCCCACCGCCCCCCCTCGCCCTCCCCACGCATGTATCACCGCCCGCCCCCCCTGCCACGCCCCCCTGCCGCCCCCCTCGCCCTCCCCGTGCCCGCACTTCTATAATTTAAACCCCCCACACCTACCCCTCGCACCGTCGGCGCTTTCCCCGTCGATCGAGTGTTCGTCACCATAACTTCAAAAATGAGGGGACGGAGCTGACGAGCAAAATGTAACCGAATGCACACAACTCTGGCAACGGCATTAAACACCGACGATAAGCGCCGACGGTGGTGAGTGGTAGTGTGTACGGCTTAAATAAACACTACATAACACTGTCTTACCTTACGTCACCACTGACATCACTGCTACCTTGCCCTCGTCACCACAGAGGGTCCAAGATCATCACGATAAGGCACGCACACACACACACACACACACTCGCCCTGCTGGAAGCCAAGTGAGGTGGTGGCGGGGGACGGTGGGCTTCACATCCGCTTCAGTCTTGGTGGTTCGAGCAGCCGGGACAGTGCGCGAAGCACAGGCCTCGCCCACTCAGTGCAACAAGGCAGCATACTAGTAGCGTGTGTGCAGCATGACAGTATATCAGCTCAGGCACATTCACATCACGCATTACTATAATATAAGGTTATGGCAAGGGTAATAGGGAAACTTAATACAAGCCAGCGATTCGGATCTCAGCGCGCCGTGACGTAAGCGGAGGATGCCTGATACACGATAACATATGATGTTATCATCGATGATATCGATGATAGAGATGATCGAGAGAGAGAGATGAGAGAGAGAGCGGGGCCGCCACGATATCGATGATAGAGATGATCGAGAGAGAGAGATGAGAGAGAGAGCGGGGCCGCCACGGTAATTTATGTAGTTAACGCTACTTTATGCATGGTTCTACTGTATGTATCAGAAAACGAAATCTATCAATGGAAAGCTAATTTAATTCTGCTTCTATTGATATCTGCCATCTTATAAGCTGTCCCACAAAGTTATACATGACGACGAGTTTTAAGTGAATGTTAAGTTCATCATATTTCTTCAGTCTCAGAATGACCTTTATTTAATGTGTTTTACTGTGTTTTATGTGATAATCTTATAGAACAAGCATTTCCGAAGATAACAGTCTATCCTTTATACATATATAACATGATATACTGCGGGGTCATGCCTTGAGAACTTCCCCGGGTCTTGGGTGAACGAAGAGACCTTGGCACCAAGATGGCGCCCAGTAGCGTTTAACATAGGGCCTATGAATGGCGGTACCCTCTTTATAGAGATACCCTAGTTGTTGTTAGGGAAGAAATTATTCGTATTAAGTACTAATATTGTATAGCGATAAAGTGGTCCTGATTATTCTGGCAAACAAGATCAATATCTGCACTCAAGAGGTGCAGACCCTATTATATTAAGAGCCCTGTGGATAAAAATACCTTGGCTTATTACGATGATGGGTGTCGCCCTGGCTCAGTGCCGCCCGAACACTATCCTTTGGAACTAGTTGCCACCTGTGCATAATTCTAGATCCATCACTCCTGTTTTTATTGAAAATGAGAAGTATTGAAAAAAAGTGTATTGCGGCATTACTTCACAGTAAATGCAACAAAAACATGAGTCTCGAGAATTAAGTGTCAAAACAATGAGTGACATAAACAATAGCATCAAAGAAATGGGTTTTTTTCCTTTATTGTTGTGACAGAAAAGTAAAACTTTATTCGGTGGTTTCATGGAAAGAAAGATGTGGCTGTGGCATTGTCGGTGCCGCCTCAAGGCTCCCCGCTCCTCAGGCCTCAGCCAAGGCCCGCCGGCCGCTGCCAGCCCTGCCCTCGCCTGCACCACCCGAACGTTACGTAGCCTACAGCAAGACGGCGGTTGTTACCAAGACCAGATTGGCGATCCAGTCTTGCAGCTGCATTTCGGGTGTTTTTTCTGCCACGGGCGTCACGGCGGCGTACAGCACGATGCCCGTGGTGGCGAGGCACGAGGCGCCCATACACACCATTTCTACGCTCCTCCAGGAGAAATGCGCCCCTGCCTTGCGGTGAGGATGCTTTCTCTTCACGGTGGTGGAAGGCAGACCGTCCTGCCTGGCCTTACAGGGGTCAGCGTCACGGTGATTCAGACCCTTGTCCAGACCCTCTCCAACACCGTCAGTCCTGCCCTGTCGAGCGGCGCGGTGACGACCACCTTTACCGTCACGTAAGGCACCGTCTTGGCGGTGGAATTCTTCCGCCTCCATAATGGCGCTAGCATCCTCGTCAATTATTCTATTGCCGGGACTATATACAAACTTCTGCAACATTTCATCCACCTCCATAATGGCGCTAGCATCATGGTCAATTATTTTATTGCCGGGACTATATACAAACTTCTGCAACATTTCATCCGCCTCCATAATGGCGCTAGCATCCTCGTCAATTATTCTATTGCCGGGACTATATACAAACTTCTGCAACATTTCATCCACCTCCATAATGGCGCTAGCATCCTCGTCAATTATTCTATTGCCGGGACTATATACAAACTTCTGCAACATTTCATCCACCTCCATAATGGCGCTAGCATCCTCGTCAATTATTCTATTGCCGGGACTATATACAAACTTCTGCAACATTTCATCCACCTCCATAATGGCGCTTGCATCCTCGTCAATTATTCTATTGCCGGGACTATATACAAACTTCTGCAACATTTCATCCACCTCCATAATGGCGCTTGCATCCTCGTCAATTATTCTATTGCCGGGACTATATACAAACTTCTGCAACATTTCATCCACCTCCATAATGGCGCTAGCATCCTCGTCAATTATTCTATTGCCGGGACTATATACAAGCTTCTGCAACATTTCATCCACCTCCATAATGGCGCTAGCATCATGGTCAATTATTCTATTGCCATCTATTGCTATTACAAGGTCCTGTAGGAGCTCTTCCGCCATTTTATTTAAGTCCAGGAGGTCCTGCTTGTCGGCCATCGTCTCGCCCTCAGCCCGGGTACTGAGTCCCGGACTCTTGTGGTTTTCAGTACAGGGGAGGGCGTCGCTGCCTGCACCCTGCACCGCCCAGGCCTGCACCAGGCGGGGACAGTCTGGGTAGTACAGGTCCAGCACCATCTCCTGGTAGTCGCCCCACCGCAGCAGACTCTCCAGGCTGCCGATGACCTTGAGGTGCACGCTGCGGCCGCGCATACAATACACTTTGAGTGCCAGGCGCCTCCGCTGCGCTTTTTCCAACAGCTCTAACACGTTCATGGGAACATCCTGCAAGATATCCCTCTGCTACATTACGTCCGGTAGACGCGCCCATGTGGCAGGAGGAAGGTGCACACTCGTCAGCCTGCGACGATATGGAAAGAAAAGGGCGCCGCGCTCCTCCAGTACGAAGCTCACGCGATCCGGCAGCTTTGTGATATAAGGAACGGTCACGTAAAGACGCAAAGTGACAAAGGTTGACAAAGTGACAAAGGGCCTCGTGACTGGCGGCTGATTTTGTGGCAGAGTTGTGGGTGTGTCTTGAATCACATCCACGGGTCTTTGGTTGCTCAGTCCCGAACCGAACGCTTCGGGGTTCTGAGTACAGGGAAGGCCGTCGCTGCCATGCACCCTGCACTGATCTGGCCTGCACCAGGACTGGACAGCCTGGGTAGTGAAGGTCCAGCACGATCTCCTGGTAGTTCCCTCGCCGCAGCAGACTCTCCAGGCTGCCGACGGCCTTGTGATCCTCGGTGCGGCCGCGCATACAATACACTTTGAGTGCCAGGCGCTTCCGTTGCGCCTTTTTGAACAGTTTTGGCACATTTATCGCCATAACCTTCACGGTGTTGCTCTGGATGACGGTGCCCGGCAGACGCGTCCAGCTGACAGGAGGGAGGCAGACACTCGTCAGTTTGCGGCGTTCGGAGAAGAAGAGAGCGCCGCGTTCCTGCAGCACCAGGCGAACTCGATCCGGCAGCTTGGCGTCATAAGGTACGGTAACGCGTACGCGCAAGGTGACTAAGGTCTGGCCGGGCATCGTGTTGAGTCGCTGATTATCTGGTTGACTCAAGGATGTGCCGCGCTGCTCGTGACCGTCGTGGTGGGGAGGCAGCATCGCGGTGGTGGTGGTGGTGGTGTGCTGGCCTTCCATGGGATCAGTTGAAGTAGCTGACTGAGTCTGGTGGAATTCTCGATAAACATGATGGGGAGCGAAATCACCTGTGGTCGCGATATTAAGGATGAAAAAGCGTGAATTCCAAGTTGGAGTTGGAGGTTGGAGTTAAGAGTACACATACACACACAGGTTGGAGTTAGAGTACACACACACACACACACAGGTTGGAGTTAGAGATTGGAATTAGAGGTTGGAGTTAGGCACTAAAACTCACTACACCAACACCAATCTGGCGCAACACATTTCCCACTTTTTTGGTATTGCAATCGAGGACCCAACTCCAACCTCCTCCAGCGTGTGTGTGTGTGTGTGTGTGTTCCAACCTCCTTCCGAATGTGTTCCAGCTCTGACCTCCTCCTCTTGCCTTCTGATGGTAAAGATTGGGATAGTAGTAGTAGTAGTAGTAGTAGTAATTATACCGTTAGTGCTACTACTACTACTACTACTACTACTACTATCCCAAGCTTTACCATCAGAAGGCAAGAGGAGGAGGTCAGAGTTGGAACACACATTCGGAAGGAGGTTGGCACTACTACTACCACTACTACTACTACTACTACTGGAATATCAAAATAAACTTCTCAAAATTTAGATGAAGCAGCCAGCAATCACTGGCGTGATGGTCCTGGACTCCCGGCCACCGTGATGAGCCTTGCCGTGTGCGCGAGGCTGGAGTCTGGCGGTCCCCGCGCCGAGGAGGTGGAGGCCGCCACGACCCGCACCCAGCGGCGCCTCCACCAGCGCCTGCTCCACATGGAGGAGCACGAGCGGCGCCACCGGGCGCTGGTGGAGTCCATGCAGGTGGACAAGGAGTGTCGCATGGACGTGAGCTTGGTGGTGGCGGTGCTGCAGCGCGTCACCACCTCCAGCGCGAGGGAGCTGCGTGCCCCGGCCAGGACCACCAAGGACAAGGGCGACGCAGCCCTCGAGGAAGAACAGGTGATCGAGCATGAGGAGATGACGACCCTCCTCGCCAGCCGCTGGGCGCGTGCCAACAGTCGCGTTGGTGAGTGGCAGCAACCTCCGACCCTTCTCACTTGCCCCCCCACCCCCAATACCGAGACAAGAGGGGGGAGAGGGGTGAATTAGCAGATATGGGGAATTCTACCCCATGCTATACCTCTCTCTCTCTCTCTCTCTCTCTCTCAAGATAACAAAAAAAAACCATCTATCAGTTAATCATTATATTGATTATTACATTTAATTCCTATAGTAAAAGGTAGGCACAGAATCCATGACAATAATTACACCTTTGTCCTTTTAGCTGTCCACGAGGCTACTGTTTCCGTGACCACCTCATTTCCTCCACTCACTCCTCCCTCTTTCCGTTACCATCCCTTCCCTTCCCTTTCCTTCAGTCTTCTTCACCCTCTTCGTGCCTTCATATGTAATACTGATGATGCCCATGTGAAAAGTTATGATTTTCAAAGACGTTCTAATCTACGACATACATAGCCTACAGCTCCTTATCTCTTTCTCATCATCTCATGGTTCCACGTAAACAGTAGTTCTGAAGCTTGGTCATTGCTGTATATTTCTTCTTGACCTCCCTTCTCTTTTCTCCGTTTTCTATATATTTTCAAACTTGTTTTTTCATTCATTTCATTCACCCATTCTCTTGTGTCCAACTCTCTCATTTTTTTCCTTATACTCTCCTTTGTCTCACACCTCACACCCTGGTTCATGTCTTTCTCAGATCTTTCAGTAAAGCTTGCATCCATTTATTTTGTCTTTTCTCAATCATCTCCTCTCCTATCCTTTTCACTAGGTCATTCCCGTCTACTAATACATACCTCAAGTACTTCCACTGTCCCTCCCTTATTCTATTCCTAACACTGGATGCTCCCACTTCCCCTAGGAGCGCCGCCCCCTGTGTATAGGCCTGTGCCCCAAAGATTTGACGGTACACCCCATTTTCAATTCTCTGTAATTTATCCATTTCCTGCTTTGTTAAATTGATCACATTAACCCCATATAGTATTGATGATGGTAATGCCACACTTTTCCAGTACGTTTTGCCTATTAGAATTATAGAGCAACTTTTTGCAATGACACTATAAGTCATATTTGCCATTTTTCTTGCCTTATTTCATTTCTTCTTTTTGTATTTTGAAACAATTCTTCTTGTCATTTATGGTTATCCCTAAATATTTCATTCTATCTCTAACATTTATATTTCCCAACTTTTCGGGCTTATCTTTTACATTGAAAATAATTATGTTACTTTATAATAGCTATTCATTATTCCTTCCGAGTAATAGGGCGCTCTTCTTCTTCTTCTTGTGATCTTTTTCGCTTGATATCTATTCGATCGTAGTTCGCCTTCCTTTAGTGTTGGGGGAAGCCACCACCCCGGGAGGCGGGTCACAAACCGCCGGCTAACACCCGGTACCCATTCACTGCTGGATGGACAAGGGCTTGGGTTTTAATTAAGGAAAAGGGCACGCCACTATACCTTCAGTCTGCCGCGGAGCCGTGCGTGGTGGTGTCTGGCATCGCTAGTCGCTTCCCGCCGGTGTGGTGAGATGCCGCTGCTCACCACTCATAAGAACATAAGAACATAAGAACATAAGGAAGCTACAAGAGGCCGCGAGGCCTACACGTGCTAGTTCCTGTCACCTAACACTACCTACATCCACCTTTCATCCCCATCCAGCTCCCCTTTAAAGCTCCCCAATGACTCAGCACTAACTACCTGTCTACTGAGTCCATTCCATTCATTCACCACCCTATTTGTGAACCAGTTTTTCCCTATTTCCTTTCTAAATCTACGCTTTTCCAGCTTGAATCCGTGACTTCTTGTTCTACCCTGGTTAAAAGCCGTAAGAACTTTTCCTACCTCTCCTTTATTAAATCCCTTATTCCACTTAAAAACTTCTATCAGATCGCCCCTTACTCTGCGTCTCTCGAGTGAGTGTAATCACTCTCGGCCCGTCACCCCAAAACAAACTCACCACGAGCACATGGGTTTGTTATATGGCCTAATTTCATTTGTATACTTGCCCTGTTCAGTTCTTGAGTCAGAAAACATCATATATACTCAATGTATGAGTATTTGTATGTAGCCTATGTTGCGTCCTCAACACCACCCTATAGGTAGTTGCCTTGTTTTAACAACTTAACGTCTTTAAGTACGTCATCAATCTCCTCGCAGAATACCAAAACAGCTGATGACAGCTGGTAAGTTGTACAGCATGGCTGCACGCTGTAACCCGGATATCTAATGAATAGGCTGAACAGATAGATGTATATTCATTAAGTTACATAAAGGGTTTGCGGTGTCAGTGGTCCAAGGTCTTACAGCGACACAGAGCTACCGTAGACAACACTAAAGTCGCCAGTCACTTGCCACTGCACTAATGTCGCCAGGCACAATATATTACGAATTTTAGCATCACTCTACAGATTTTTATGTGTCACTGAAGACATGTAGTGTGATGTACATAATATAAACTACTGTGCATGCGTCGATCTTCAGTGGCACATAAAAGTCTGTATAGTGATGCTAAAATTCGTAATATATTGTACCTGGCGACATTAGTGAAGTGGCAAATGACAGACGACTATATATAGTGTTATCTACTGTAGGAGACTTGATAGTGCACTGGCAGCTATTAAAGGGAACATGCGCGCAGCCCTTTAATTACCTCCGCCAACGAAGTTGGAGGGGTTATGTTTTCACTCCGATCTGTCTGTTTATTAGTGTACAGGATTTCTCGAAAAGTTACGAATAGAGTTGGACCAAACTCGGTATACCAAGTCTATTTGGTATAAGGAAGAACTGATTTAATTTTGGATGAAATCTATTGACAACTGTTGCCATGGCAACCAATTAATGAAATATTCGGCCGGAGGTATGCGCTCATACTGAGTGCATATATATATATATATGCCTGGGAGTACGTGTGACGTGACACGTAACGTACTTCCCACACGGGGAAGTACGTGTGTGTGTTTACTTCATATCTAACTAAGTTGTCGGGCCATAAAATCACGAAAAGTAACTGAATATACCAAATTAGTTAATCGACAAGGATACAAAACAGGTCATATCTATAAAATATTGCTTTATTATATTCACTAACAATCGTTTAATGGTAGCCAAATTACAATGGGAATTACGTTCTGGTCCTCAAGGAGTTAAATATTAGCTAGTTTACCACATTAAATTCAAATTCTCAACATAACAAGGGAGAGAGAGAGAGTTATCCAAGTTTTCCCTCTGTGCAACCTTAGTGTATATATACATATCTATCTATCTGGCAGAATTCACAGCAATAATAGAAATGAAACTCAAACATTTCACAAGTAGAAGGACATTAATCCTTCCATGCAGACTATCCAATATCTATAAGTCAAAATATTGCCTACCTATAGTCAATGATAACTGTATGGCCATGGATCGTTACTATTCTAAAAGCACACAACTCCCACTGGTTAGAAGAATCAATTATCATCTTAAATAAAACCCCAGATGGCTCAAATAAACCCCAGATGGCTCATATAAAACCCCAGATGGCTCAAATAAACCCCAGATGGCTCATAAAACCCCAGATGGCTCATATAAAACCCCAGATGGCTCATATAAAACCCCAGATGGCTCATATAAAACCCCAGATGGCTCATATAAAACCCCAGATGGCTCATAAAACCCCAGATGGCTCAAATAAACCCCAGATGGCTCATATAAAACCCCAGATGGCTCATATAAAACCCCAGATGGCTCATATAAAACCCCAGATGGCTCATATAAAACCCCAGATGGCTCATATAAAACCCCAGATGGCTCATAAAACCTCAGATGGCTCAAATAAACTCCAGATGGCTCATATAAAACCCCAGATGGCTCAAATAAACCCCAGATGGCTCATATAAAACCCCAGATGGCTCGAATAAACCCCAGATGGCTCATATAAAACCCCAGATGGCTCAAATAAACCCCAGATGGCTCATATAAAACCGCAGATGGCTCATATCTCAAACTGATCGCCCATGCTTTTCAATGTGTAAATTGCCTTTTGTAAACAACTTGTCTTTTTCTGTACACGTGAGGTGGTAGCCAGTACGAAGCAGCAATAAATAGGTAGTGTTAAGTAACAGGAACTACCTCGTGTAGGTCTCACGGCCTCTTGTAGCTTCCTTATTTTCTTTTGTTCTTCATAGATAAATAAAATATAAAATAAAGAACAATTAATAAAAGATTCAATAAAATATATAAATAGCAATAGAAATGACCACAACAATCACAGCCAGAGTCAAATTCAGCAACAATTTCATCACAAACAAGATGGTGTGAAAAAACGGCATCCTATTTTTCCTCATTTGTTTTGACCCTCTATATAATTTCTTCAGCGAAAAAGAAAAAAAAAGTTCTGTGTTCTGTGAGGTTCCAAGCTGTCACCTAGCATACAGTAATCTCACACCTATATCTAGTATTGCTTGTACGCACAAGCACAATAAATACTATAAAAATACTCTCTCTTATACTATAGTTTGAGCTTCTTGGTTCTCTAGCATCAAATCATATAAAGCTGTGCCCATAAAATGGATATCTAATTAACCGAAATGACCAAGAACACCTCCGCCCTGGTTGTCAGCAGAGCAACTTCGTCACACAAGTGGGTGAAAAAACGTCACCCGGACCTTGCCCCAAGTTGGGTTTACGCCTGCTATCAACTTTACTTCTCTATAACGAATAAAGTCTGTGTCAGGTCCAGCTGTACCTAGATACAGTAATCAGCTCACACCTACTCTTATTGCTTGTACGCCCAAAGCACATTAACTACTCTATTATTATACTCTCACCTCTAACTTATTCTATACTGGACAGTCGCCTCTCACACACATCCTCTATACTGAACAGCTGTGCCTCACATTCCTCTACGAAAGTGGCCGCTCCACCTTCTCCAGGGGAGACGTTGAAGGCCCGACACGATCTAAGAACATCGCCGTCACCCCTCTATTTGTCAGTCTGCAGCCTCACCTTACTCTTTTACGTGACCAGTCTGGGCCTCACATGACCTCAACTGATACAGTCTGCAGCCTCAACCATCCATCTGATACAGTCTGGCAGCCTCACACCTTACTCTCTATTACTGATACAGTCTGGCAGCCTCACACCTTACTCTCTATTACTGATACAGTCTGGCAGCCTCACACCTTACTCTCTATTACTGATACAGTCTGGCAGCCTCACACCTTACTCTCTATTACTGATACAGTGTGGCAGCCTCACACCTTACTCTCTATTACTGATACAGTCTGGCAGCCTCACACCTTACTCTCTATTACTGATACAGCCTGGCAGTCTCACACCTTACTCTCTATTACTGATACAGTCTGGCAGCCTCACACCTTACTCTCTATTACTGATACAGTGTGGCAGCCTCACACCTTACTCTCTATTACTGATACAGTCTGGCAGCCTCACACCTTACTCTCTATTACTGATACAGCCTGGCAGCCTCACACCTTACTCTCTATTACTGATACAGTTTGGCAGCCTCACACCTTACTCTCTAACTGATACCTTGGCAAAAAGCTCATTAACCCCTTGAGACCCATAACGTAATATTCATTGTAATTTGGGTACCATTAGACTATTTTTAGTGACTATAAGCATTATTTTATAGATATGACCTGTTTAGTATCCTTGTCGACTAATTAATTTGTATATTCAGTTACTTTTTGCAATTTTATGGCTCGACAACATACAATTTTATATAGCAAAGGTAAGATCTGGGCGTGAAGGGGTTAAAAGAATCTTACACTTCAGTTTCAACTACATATGTACTTGCAGCTTGTACACCCTCCACTAAAACCTTACAGCTTAATGAGATGCTTCCAATATCATGGCTTTAATAAAAGATGACGTGGCAACATCACACTGCAGGTGCAGGCCTAGAGGATGCACCTTGTTTTACAAACATAGTTTTTGGGGAAAAAATGAATTCTAGTGGACTTCCTAATGTAGATGACTGGACAAGAATCTTTATCAAGAATATAAAGAGAGAAAGAAAAAAATGAATAAAAGGAAGAAATAGCAAGCAGCACTATTCAAAGTTTTCAGCACCATTTTTTTTGTGTGTTCTTGGCCAGTCCTTTGTATAAAAAAAAAAAAAAAAAAAAAAAAAAAAAAAAATAATAATAATAATAATAATAATAATAATAATAATAATAATAATAATAATAATAATAATAATAATAATAATAATAATAATAATAATAATAATAATAATAATAATAATAATAATAATAATAATAATAATAATATTTGATGATCTCTTGTCAGGGTGCACGTATATACAGTAAATCTAAATCATGATGTCAATGGCAGCACAACCTAACACACCAGGCAAATATTTCCATTCTGAGCTACATCCTCTACTTCTCCATCTCAGCTCCACTTATCCTTTTGTCCAGAGGCTAATAATAGAGTACCAATAAGGCCGCAGTGGGGCACGAGTACCTGGCTGGTGGAGATGCGCATGTGTGAGCTGCGCAGATACCCGACGTCCATGAACAACTTGGGCACGTCCATGCCCGCCTCGATGGCCGCCAGTTTGAGGCCCAGGAGGTGGCGGTCCACACCCAGCCCGTTGATAGCCTGACGGAAATACTGGCATGTAAGAAATTCACAAACATTTCTTGGGAGCATTGCTAATGAGTTTTAACCCTTTGAGACCCACAACGTTATTTCCATTGTAATTTGGGTACCATTAGATGATTTTTAGTGAATATAAGCAATGTTTTATAGATATGACCTGTTTAGTATCCTTGTCCACTAACTAATTTGGTATATTCAGTTACTTTTCGTAATTTTATGACACGACAACATACAATTATTTATAGCCAAGGAAAGATCTGGGCGTGAAGGGGTTAAGGAAATACTAATTCAAAATATTACATCAAGTTTGGCAAGCTGTTTAGTTTAGGATGTAATTGTAATGGCTTGGAAAAGGTCTGCCTAGTAGTGGCTTTAGTGGTGTACAAGATTACAATACTGGTGCTCTTGTGTTCACCTAGTACAGTAATAAAGTAATGGAGACCAATCAGTGTTAACCAAATCAATCAACCTCAATGTTAATCAACCTTAATCAACCTCGTCTATATTTAGAAAGTCTCGTCTATTTTTTTCGCAAAGTAACGCGACCAATCAGTGCATGCTTAATCAACCTCGTCTATTTTTTAAACTTCAAGATATGAACGTCCAGCCAAAATCACCCTTTCTATCCCTCACACTGACAGAAAACCCTTTCCCCAACCCCCTTCTATTCCCCTCACAGCCAAAAACACCCCTTACCCTCCCATTACATTCCTATAGTTGCAATTTTATTCATATTTGCAATGAGCGTCGTCACCAGCAATGCCACAAAGTTAGTAGTTAGTCCTGAGTCATTATAGAGCTTTAAAAGGAGCTGGATAAATTCATGGATGGGGATGTAAGGTGGATGTAGGTAGTGTTAAGTAACAGGAACTACCTCTTGTAGGTCTCACGGCTTCTTAATGCTTCCTTATTTTCTTACGTTCTTATGTACAAAGGAAAAGGAAATGGTGGCACTTACCTTTTGCGCATAAGTTTTGTGCGCCTCAACAGCAGAGCGCAGTGCTGCCGCCTTATCAGCAACAGGGAGGTCGGGGTTCAGCATAGCCTGGGAGAACGCCACCGACTCCTCTGAGCAGGAGCGTATCGTCTCCGTGCGCCCGTAGATGAACTTCCGTGTGGAGGCTGACTCATAGTGGGCGCCCGGTTCTTGGTGAATCCTGGAGGTAACAATTCACACGTTTAAACCCTTCACGCCCAGATTTTTCCATTAACCCCTTCATGACCAGATCCTTCCATTAACCCCTTCACAGCCAGATCTTTCCATTAACCCCTTCACGCCCAGATCCTTCCATTAACCCCTTCACGCCCAGATCCTTCCATTAACCCCTTCACAGCCAGATTTTTCCATTAACCCCTTCACGCCCAAATCTTTCCATCAACCCCTTCACGCCCAGATCCTTCCATTAACCCCTTCACAGCCAGATTTTTCCATTAACCCCTTCACGCCCAAATTTTTCCATTAACCCCTTCACGCCCAAATCTTTCCATTAACCCCTTCACGCCCTTCACTTTCCATTAATATATAAAATAGTCTGTTGTTAGCCATAAAATTACAAAAAAGTAACTTAAAATACCAAATAATCTAGTGGACTAGGATACTAAACAGGTCATATCTATAAAATCTTGCTTATATTCACAAAAAATCATCTAATGGTACCCAAATTACGATGGAAATTATGTTCTGGGTCTCAAGGGGTTAAGGTTGAATCATCGCAACCCTACGGCAACCCTCACATCATGCCAGAATAAAGCGCCCTACCTGTAGAAAGTCAGCTGAATGGCCATCTGGAGGAAACTGTCAGGACTCATCTTGAGGGACTTGATGAAACTCTTGCCGAAGCCAGTGAACTTGAAACACGTCATCTCCAAGTCACCCACCAAACTGCATAAATGAGATTCAACAAAATTAATCCTAATCAATATTTTTTTGCTTTGCGCCAAATGATAGTCCTTGATCTACTTCATATTTACTTCTCTATACATGTTGCACTTACCTGCCATAGTTTTTTAGTTATTGAAAAAAAAACGTGATTTAAAAAAAAAAAAATCAAGGCATACCCCTTGCAAAATTTGCAATATTTTTTGAAAAATAGATTTGTTTGAAAATTAAGTTCCTAGCAGTTATCGGGCATGCTGAACACGAATCTGGAGTCAGTTTTCAGTTACAATGATTAAAAGTCCCTATTTCAGCCAATTCACAATGACATGATACTTCCAGATATTCCTTAAAAACCACAAATTAGACAAAACTTACTACAAGAGATAAAAATATGATAGGCATTGCTAGATTAATCATTATTTCAATACAACGATCAGTTTTAGTATTTTCAGCGTAACACAGACCAACCACAGAAACACAGACACAAAACACAGAAACAGACACACAGACACACAATACACAGACCACAGAAACACAAAACACAGAAACACAGAAACACACACAAAACACAGAAACACACACAAAACACAGAAACACAACACAAAACAACACGACCACGACAACGGCGATGGTCAGGTGACAGCGTGCCGGGCTCCCATTCTGTGGGTAGGCGGTTCGAATCCTCGCGCTCCCGGGGATTTTTCACTGACAAATTCGGGTGGTTACTGTCCCCCTTGAGCAAGGGGATGGGGGTGTGTGGTGTGTGAGGTCCCAGCATTGCCCAAAGATCGGTAATAATGAGCTCCAAGCTCGCACTGTGAAGGTGAAAACTGGCGATCGCGAGCCAGCTCGCGTGGACAAGACCATGGGTGAATAACACAAAACACAGACCACAGAAACACAGAAACACACACACAAAACACAGACCACAGAAACACAGAAACAGACACACAAAACAAAAAACACACACACAAAACAAAAAACACACACACACAGTGACACAAAAACACGACCCTCCAACCCTACCTTTCTAAAGCAATCTTGGCATCCTCAATTTCCAGCTTGGTTTCTGGTCCCACATTGAATATGAGACGCTGTGGCCGTGACAGCTCCACCGCGGGGGGCCGGGGGTCGCTGTGGCCCGCCCTGCAAGCCAAGGCCCAAGGGAACACACTTTATTTCATGTGCCCATAGGTGTAAACTCTCTTAAATGCCTAAAAATCCTCAAATTCAACTTATATTCTCTCTTTTAGACCAGTTCAAGAATATATGGGAATGTCAGATCAGAATGTCAGATAAAAAGACCAGATGAAGTTTTAAGAAAGAAAACGAGTACGGTAATAACTTTAAATTATTCACTTCTATGATATAATATGACGTATGTATATGTAATATGAATATAATATAATATGAATATAATATGATGTATATATAATATGATAACATGTTGCAAAAAAAAAAAAAAAAAAAAAAGTTGATGCAAACAAAAATATAATAAAATGTTGTCCTAGATAAGATAATTATGAAAGCTCTTTAAAAATGTCTCCTCATTCAAAGAGCTCTGCCTTGCCCTACCAATGTGTTACTTATTATAATGTTTAAGATATTGGGCAAGTAAAATCTTTTGACCTTGACTTTGAAGGTTTGCCCAAAGACTACTAGTTCTCCATCGCCAAACAAGGTTATCTTTATAAATTGAAGTTGTTACCTCTGTTAGAAGGGAAATGGGAGTGAAGTTTGAAAATGTCAGGAATAGCGGCATTGGCCTTCACTGGAAATAGCCCAAACTGAGAAGCAAGTCCAGTATACAGTAGTCTAAGGTTTGCCATCACTACTTACTATAAATCCATTTTTTTTATTATGGTCAAAATGCAGTAAGGAAGCCACGCCCCCTGCCTCCCCTTCTATTCTACGGGGCAGCTGATTGGTGCATTCCTCGTATCATCACTACCAATCACAATATCTTCACTACTTAACAGCGCGTGACCACTGGACAGCAATCTTCACTACAAGGGGATTTTAGATTTTGTCACCCTCTGTAGTGAAGATTGCTGTGCAGTGGTCACGCCGCTGTTAAGTAGTGAAGATATTGTGATGGGTAGTGATGATACGAGGAATGCACCAATCAGCTGCCCCGTAGAATAGAAGGGGAGGCAGGGGGCGTGGCTTCCTTACTGCATTTTGACCTAATAAAGATAATAACTACACAGAGGCTGGTTCTCTACACACTTACTGTACAGCGTCCTTGGGGGGGTTGTGTCTGAAATAAAAGAAGAAATAAAAAACCAGAAACTACAAAATGAAAACGATGCAAAAAAAAAAAAAAAAAAAAAAAAAGGAAGCCAAAAATCACATCCATGCGAGAAGAAATGCAAATAAAATAAAAACCAGGGAAGAAAAATGTTAATAACCAAAAAGTTAATAATACGTGTCAGTAAAGATACTAATACGTTAACTTATTTGAGGGAAAATGATCTACTTTCTTTGCTACTTCTGTGTTTTATACAACTCTTTTCTACGTTTTCCTTTTTTATGTTCTTGAACTAACCTGATCTTATTTCAGACTTGTCCTCTTTGTCTACACTAAAAAACGTAACTAAGGAACCCTAAACTAAAGTAACTAGGAACTAAACTAAAGTAACTAGGAACTAAACTAAAGTAACTAGGAACTAAACTAAAGTAACTAAGGAACTAAACTAAAGTAACTAAAGGAACCCTAAACTAAAGTAACTAGGAACTAAACTAAAGTAACTAAGGAACTAAACTAAAGGAAACTAAAGGAACCCTAAACTAAAGTAACTAAGGAACTAAACTAAAGGAAACTAAAGGAACCCTAAACTAAAGTAACTAGGAACTAAACTAAAGTAACTAGGAACTAAACTAAAGTAACTAGGAACTAAACTAAAGTAACTAGGAACTAAACTAAAGTAACTAGGAACTAAACTAAAGTAACTAGGAACTAAACTAAAGTAACTAGGAACTAAACTAAAGTAACTAGGAACTAAACTAAAGTAACTAACTAAAGGAACTAATAAGGAGCAAGGCAACTAAAGGAACTAAAGGAACCCTAAACTAAAGTAACTAGGAACTAAACTAAAGGAAACTAAAGGAACCCTAAACTAAAGTAACTAGGAACTAAACTAAAGTAACTAACTAAAGGAACTAATAAGGAGCAAGGCAACTAAAGGAACTAAAGGAACCCTAAACTAAAGTAACTAGGAACTAAACTAAAGTAACTAGGAACTAAACTAAAGTAACTAGGAACTAAACTAAAGTAACTAGGAACTAAACTAAAGTAACTAAGGAACTAAAGTAAAGGAAACTAAAGGAACCCTAAACTAAAGTAACTAGGAACTAAACTAAAGTAACTAACTAAAGGAACTAATAAGGAGCAAGGCAACTAAAGGAACTAAAGGAACCCTAAACTAAAGTAACTAGGAACTAAACTAAAGTAACTAGGAACTAAACTAAAGTAACTAGGAACTAAACTAAAGTAACTAAGAACTAAACTAAAGTAACTAGGAACTAAACTAAAGTAACTAATTACAGGAACTAATAAGGAGCAAGGCATCAAAAACACACAAGATAACAGTGACTCATGCAACAATAATTAGTAAAACCGTAAAAACCATAACAAATCTAATAAAACTATGATTCTTACACGAGCATTACAGTAAATCAACACACTAAAAGGTATACCAGCGAGTCCCTTCTAACACACTACCAAGGATGAATGCAACAGGCCGGCCAATGGATAGACCAAGGATAGTACGTAGAGGTATTGTATAGTAGCCTTGCATACAGCGCACAGCCTTGGTCCACTTACATATAGTCCATGATGTGGTCCATGAGGTTGGCGATGGGAGGACCTTCCGCCGGCGTGTGTTCGTACGTCAGGCCCACGACGCCCTTCTTCCCGATGATGAACTGGGGAGAAACGACCAACACTTTGAGCCAACACAATTAAAGCATAAGCAACTGACAATTATGTATATGTAGTCTTTCATCTAAAAGACCAACTATGGTTTTAAGCTAGTTTTTTTTTAATAACATCCACATGACAACTAATATATTGTTTTCGGTACATGATATAGTAGTGTGAGCCTGGTAATTGTAACCTCAGGGTCCCGGGTTCAAGTCCCACCCGAAGGAAGCAAACGTTCTGCAATTGACAAGATTACTCCCGTGCTGCCCATCAACTGTACATTGATGGCGGGTGGATTGAGGGGGAGTGGAGGGCGGCATAAGCTAATCATCACCGTCATCAATAAGAAAAATCATGACAGGGGCCAAACATAAGAGCCCATAAGTTAAAAAAAAAAGCCTTTCGACACCACAAAAAAAAAAGCCTCTTGTTTTTTTTTGGGGGGACCGAAGCAACACCTTTAGAGCCTGACCCACCTGAATGGTCTTGTCGTACCACCTGTTGCCGGCATAGCCTTGGGGCCCATTGCCGTGCACGCAGTGGAGGGCGGCATCCGTCATGGTGTTGCCGGTGGGGTTGACCACAGGGCCGTCCAGAGCCACCAGGAATATACACCGGTGGATCTCTTCCAAGGACGCTTTGTTCACTTTGTCTGCAGGAAAGGATGAAAGAAGAGGAAGAGGAGAAATAAATAAGAAATATTAATAGGATTAAGGGGACTATTGGTGGGCCGAGGCCCACCAATAGTCCTCCGCAGGAGCTAGCCAAAAGGTCCGCCCGGAGGGCGGCTTTGCGGCTAGTGTTGTATAAAGACTCTTTTTATTCCTGTATGCCTTTGGGTGAGAATAAAATTATTATTATTATTAAAACATGCAATATCTCACCTTTCCTGAGCTGCTTGTATGCTTTCCCCCAAACATTTCTGTTCTGGGAGGTGAGGATCCCGACAGGCGCCGTGGGGTGGGTGGAGCGCTCAACAACATTACGCAGCTGATGCACCAGCTGTCGCACGTTGAGTGGCTTGCCTTGCTTCCCATACACATCAATCTTGAAAAACTACAGAAAACAGAAGTAACGATGTAAAAAGAAATTAAGGAGTCAGTCAGCAGCTCCTGGTTTTCATGTCACAATGCAATCTTTCTTTCTTTCTTTTTTTTACTACTACTTTTTTTTACTACTACTTTTTTTTACTACTACTTTTTTTTACTACTACTTTTTTTTACTACTACTTTTTTAACTACTACTTTTTTTACTACTAATACATGTCTTACTATTTCCAGCATAGCATTAAACCCTTCACGCCCAGATCTTTCCTTGGCTATATAAAACTGTCTGTTGTTAGCCATAAAATTACGAAAAGTAACTGAATATACCAAATGAGTTAGTGGACAAGGATACTAAACAGATCATAGTTATAAAATCATTGCTTATAGTCAGTAAAATCGTCAAACGGTACCCAAAGTACAATGGTAATTACGTTCTGGGCCTCAAGGGGTTAAGGAGCCAATTGTTATCCTTCTACGATATCTCTGTACTCATAAGAACATAAGAAAATAAGGAAGCTACAAGAGGCCGCCAGACCAACACGGGGTGGTTCCTGTACTCACATGGTTGTTGTGCGCCACTACAATATGCCGTGGGGGCTCCGGTTCTTGCCCGTAGAACTTTATTGTATCTCTCGTGACCCCAGGAATACGACAAGTACCCAGCACCTTGAAATACTGCGACATATCCAAGAAGTCTTTTCCCATGCGATCGACTGGAACTGTTTTCCTGTACATAAGAACATAAGAACATAAGAAAATAAGGAAGCTACAACAAGCCGTGAGACCTACACGAGGTAGTTCCTGTTACTTAACACTACCTACATCCACCTTTCATCCCCATCCATGAATTTATCTAGCCTCCCTTGAACATAACAGGCAAATACATATCTCAGTACCACATTGTCCACGGTGAACAGGAGGGAGTGATTGATTGATTGAATTAATGCCAAAAAAGAGGAAATGTGCCAGACATCAGAGGTCATGT
Source organism: Chionoecetes opilio (assembly GCA_016584305.1). NCBI lineage: Eukaryota > Metazoa > Arthropoda > Malacostraca > Decapoda > Majidae > Chionoecetes > Chionoecetes opilio. The sequence continues at coordinate 269,048 of JACEEZ010013658.1, forward strand.
GGCACTATTACAAAACTTCCAAAAAATTCAAAATTCAAAAAATCCTTTCTGGGTTCTCCATCACGTACTATCATTGAAACTAATCATTTATTAAGATACTATGACAACATCAACTGGTGTATGTCATCACTCACTCATCAACCATAATCTTGTAGTCGAGGGTCCCTGCGATGACCTTGGCGGCATAGTTCAGCTGGTCGTCTAAGGTCTTGAACTCCTGAAGGGGGAACACCAGGCCGGGGGACGACCACACCACCAGCGGCCCTCGGCAATCCAGGTAGGCTGCGTTGATCCACCAGTCCGCCAGCTGCATAAGGGTCAATAATAAATTAAGGGTAAATAAAAATAAGATAAGCCGGCTGGATAAGGGTTGAGGGTAAATGCCCCTTTCAGAAACACAAAGTAGTAGTGGCAAATAATACAAACATACAGTATTGCCCACATGTACTATATATTATTTTTTATTTGCTTTACCGCCATAACACTATAGTCGCCACTGCACTAATGTCGGCAGGCGCCATATATTACAAATTTTAGCATCATTACAGTTTTGTATGTGCCACTAAAGAGGCATGCACAGTAGTTTATATTATGTGCGTGTCTTCAGTGGCACATACAAGTCTGTAGTGATGCTAAAATTCACAATATTTGCCTTTAAAATTCAACGGCGACATTAGTGCAGTGGCGACTATAGCGTTATTGACGGTAGTACTTCAATTCATTTGAGTTATTAAGTTCATTGAGTTGTTTTCTTTGTCTTCCTGTATGCCTTCGGGTGAAAATTAAATTATTATTATTACTATTCTTATTATAGAGATTCAAGCTATCTAATTGGATTTTAGAACATAAGAACATAAGAAAATAAGGAAGCTAAAAGAGGCCGTGAGACCTACACGTGGTAGTTCCTGTTACTTAACACTACCTACATCCACCATTCATCCCCAATTTTCCCCATCCATAAATTTATCCAGCCTCCTTTAAAAGCTCCCTATTAACTCCACACTGATCACCTGACGACTGAGCCCATTCCAACCATTTACCACCCTATTTGTGAACCAGTTTTTCCCTATTTCCTTATTAAATCTACGCTAAAGCTAACCCCTTGAGACCCAGAACGTAATTTCCATTGTAATTTGGGTACTATTAGACGATTTCTAGTGACTATAAGCAATGTTTTTTATAGAATATGACCTGTTTAATATCCTTGTCGACTAGCTTATTTGGTATTTTAAGCTACTTTTTTGTAATTTTATGGTTAACAACAGACAACAGTATATTAATGGAAAGATCTGGGTGTGAAAGGGGTTAAATTTGAGGTATATAATTGGGTTTCGACATGCAACGGGACCTAACTGTTGAGCTCACCCAGTTTTGTGTTGTGTTCTTTTTCTCTTCTAACTTCTGCTGTAGTTTTTGGCCAATCCCATCCACATTTCCAAACCTTTTCACAATTTCCTCTGTAAGCATATATTCCTCTTCGGTTACAAGAGGTTTAACAGTTCTGAAAATGACAAAGTTTCTTTCAAAATCATACTTGATAGAAGAATATACAAAATTCATGTATTTGGGGTTAATATATATGTACTGTATAGGCTAGCTAGCAATGGGTTAATGGGTCAATATATACAGGGAGGTCCCGAAGATACGAGCAGTTAGGTTCCACCTGGCATACTCGTAAAGCAAAATCTTGTATAACGAAACACATAACTAATGGTAAAATATAGGTTTGGTTCCAGGGCCATCAATTTAAAAAAAAAATAAAAAAAAAATGTGTTTTTCAAGCTAAAATAAACTATAGCAAACACAACAAACACACAGCGTCTATATTACCCACACTGTACTACCTATTCTGTAGAAAAAGCATTCTGAAAGAGAAAATAGCACACAAAATAACATAACTGCACATTAATTAAACATAAAACATGCATAACAAGCAAAAAAGACGTTGTAATGTAGGGGACGCCGCGTGATACAAAAGAGGGTAGTGTAGAGGTCCCAAGGTTGGAGCGCACAACTGGCTAATTACCACTAAGGATCAGGCCGCGCCATATGCTTAATTACCCTTCAGGTCACTGACTGCAGTCCCAAGGTTGGAGCCGCACACTTGGCTAATTACCACTAAATGTCAGGCCGCGCCATATGCTTAATTACCCTTCAGGTCACGGCTTGTTAGGGGTGACCTGACTGGGGTCAACCAAATCCCCCTTTGTCCAGACTGGGAGTGGTAGGGCGAGTATTTTGAACTTGATAATTTTACTCACCCCAGTTTGAATGTCGTAGCATTGGATTTCGATCTCGTATATTGAAAATAGACCCTAATTTACACATCTCGTATCATCGGATTCTCTTATACCGAATGCTCGTATAACGGGACCTCCCTGTATACTTTTTGATTAATACAATGTGATATGATTGAAAATACACAATAATAATTAGGAGAGAAGGAAGGTAAGGGGCACGTGAAGAGGAGAGAAGGTGGTGAGGCATTGAGGAGAGCTGTTGGAGTGGAAGTGCCAGGTTACTGTCCACCGGGCAGGCCAAGGAAGACATGGAGGCAGTGTGTTGAAGAGGATCTGGCATCACTGGGCATTGAAGAAGTTGAGGCAATGGATAGAGATAGTTGGAAGCATATCATCGACCGTCTAACCTCATAAGTTATCATGGAAAAATCTGACGTTAACCCCTTGAGGCCCAGAACGTAATTTCCATTATAATTTGGGTACCACTAGACGATTTTAGAGAATATAATCAATGTTTTATAGATATAACCTGTTTAGTATTCTTGTGCACTAGGTAATTTGGTATATTAAGTTATTTTTCGTAATTGCATGGGTAACAACAGACCATTTTCTGTAGCAAAGGGAAGATCTGGGCGCGAAGGGGTTAAACAGAAAGAAGAAGAGAAGGAAGGTACAGGGTGTCTTGGTGACCTACTTGAGGTACTTGGTGAGTGTGTCGTGAAGGTGGGGCACGGGCAGGCGGGGCAGGGCGGGGGCGTCGCCTTGGTGTAGGAGCCTGGACCGCATCGCCTCGCTGGTCACCACACTGCCTGACCGCATCACCCTGCCACACCTCAACCCCTGCACATAGGAACATAAGAACACATAAGAACATAAGAACATAATAACATAAGTACATAAGAAAATAAGTACATATGAACATAAGAAAATAAGAACATAAGAAAATAAGAACATAGGAAAATAAAGAAGCTACAAGAACATAAGAAAATAAGGAAGCTACAAGAACATAAGAACATAAGAAAATAAGGAAGCTATAAGAACATAAGAACATGAGAAAATAAGGAAGCTACAAGAACATAAGAACATGAGAAAATAAGGAAGCTACAAGAACATAAGAACATGAGAAAATAAGGAAGCTATAAGAACATAAGAACATGAGAAAATAAGGAAGCTACAAGAACATAAGAACATGAGAAAATAAGGAAGCTACAAGAACATAAGAACGTAAGAAAACAAGGAAGCTACAAGAACATAAGAACATGAGAAAATAAGGAAGCTACAAGAACATAAGAACGTAAGAAAACAAGGAAGCTACAAGAACATAAGAACATGAGAAAATAAGGAATCTACAAGAACATAAGAACGTAAGAAAACAAGGAAGCTACAAGAACATAAGAACATGAGAAAATAAGGAAGCTACAAGAACAAAAAAACATGAGAAAATAAGGAAGCTACAAGAACATAAGAACATGAGAAAATAAGGAAGCTACAAGAACATAAGAACATGAGAAAATAAGGAAGCTACAAGAACATAAGAACGTAAGAAAACAAGGAAGCTACAAAAACATAAGAACATAAGAAAATAAGAACATAAGAACATAAGAACCCATACAAGATTTCAGACCCCTGCTCGTTCACTAACCTAACCTGGACATTGGTCAACTGGCCAACATAACCTAACCACATAACCTAACTCAAGATCAAGAACTACCGTAGATAACACTACCGTAGATAACATTCGTTGAAAGCCCACTACCGAAATGTTACCGAAAATGTATTCGCTCGAATGGTCCTCCGCTCGAAAAAGTATTCGCTCGAATCGTCCAGACACCGCAGTGACAGGTGCGGTGTATGTGGTAAAGCGAGAGAGGCTAAGAGTGAGGTGTTAGCCCCCCAGTGTGTGTGTCTGACCTAAAGAGCGAACGCGCAGTTCTCGTCCACTATAACAGCGTCAGCCCCGTACCGCCGCGGCCAAGGGTACGACGCGGGCCCTGTAAGCTGAAATAGGCCAGTTTAAACCCCCCTGTAAGCTGAAATAGACAAGCTTGACCCAACCCTGTAAGCTGAAATAGGCCCGCTTAACCCCCCCTGTAAGCTGAAATAGGCCAGCTTAACCCCCCGTGTAAGCTGAAATAGGCCAGCTTAAACCCCCTTTAAGATGAAATAGGCCAGCTTAACCCCCCTGTAAGCTGAAATAGGCCAGCTTAACCCCCCTGTAAGCTGAAATAGGCCACCTTAACCCCCCTGTAAGCTGACATAGGCCAGCTTAACCCCCCCTGTAAGCTGAAATAGGCCACCTTAACCCCCCTGTAAGCTGAAATAGGCCCGCTTAACCCCCCGTGTAAGCTGAAATAGGCCAGCTTAACCCCCCGTGTAAGCTGAAATAGGCCACCTTAACCCCCCTGTAAGCTGAAATAGGCCCGTTTAACCCCCCGTGTAAGCTGAAATAGGCCAGCTTAACCCCCCGTGTAAGCTGAAATAGGCCAGCTTAACCCCCCCTGTAAGCTGAAATAGGCCACCTTAACCCCCCTGTAAACTGAAATAGGCCAGCTTAACCCCCCCCTGTAAACTGAAATAGGCCACCTTAACCCCCCTGTAAACTGAAATAGGCCAGCTTAACCCCCCTGTAAGCTGACATAGGCCAGCTTAATCCCCTGAGCCCTGCAATGTTACCCCAAGACCTACCTGACGGAGGATGAAGGCCGCTGAGAGAGCCATGTCCCCGATCAGGCGTTGCCCACGTCACTGATAACACTGATAACTAAGGTCCTAAGGTCACCAGGTCAGCAGGGCAGCACTGTCACGATGCCGCTGCTAAGAGTGTTGATGAGTGCTGAGTGGCGGTGCTAGTGGGGAGACTGGGGACAGTGCTATATGTAAGAGACTAATGAGTGGTTTTCGGCGCTTCTCTCGAGAGGCGAGAGTCGAGACCAAACTCCGGTGTTGTGCGAAATATTGTCAAGGCGCGAAATCCTGAGACACCTCCATTCATCGCTCTTATTTCATTGGTTTTATAGATTAACTGCTGCCCCGATACATGTTACAGGCAACATCGAGTCACTAGCTTCCCATGAGAACACTTACAAGTAATGATAGTTACTCAAAAGCTTAAAATATCCATGTCAAAAAGTTAGGTTGTGGGAACAGGAGTATGGTTTTTATCATGTATTATTTTATTAACTATTATTACTTGTAAGTGTTCTCATGGAAAGCTAGTGACTCGATGTTGCTCGTAACGTGTATCAGGGGCAGCAGTTAAGCTGTACAATTAGTGAAATAAGATAGATGAATGGAGGGGTCTGACAGGATTTCGCACTGACAAGATTTCGCGCAACTCCGGCTTCTTAATAAACAAACTCCGGCTTCTAAACATCGTTCTTTTCTTTTCTTTCCGTACTACATTTTATTGCCCCTGTCTGTAATATTGCTTTCTTAGTGACCTTAGTGACCTTCTGGAGTCTCTTTAACTTTAATGTACGTTGTAAATGACTATTACATATATATATTGGTACTTCTATGCCTCTTTCTCTCGGATCAGATGATGTGTTTTGGGGTGTTGCCTTCGAACGGTACCCTATTTTTTTTTCTGCTGTTACTGCTTTTACAACTTTTTTTTTGTCCCACATCAATAAAAAATGCCCTTTCAGTACATTAAAAGGATGAGGTGGGCTTTAATATAGGCACTCGGCCGCATAAATCCAATGCGAATCAGTGTTATCCCCATAATAAAACTTTCTACTCATTTAAAGAACATAAGAACATATATATAAGAAAATAAGGAAGCTACAAGAGGTCGCGAGACCTACCGTAGATTACACTTAGTGGTCGTCAGGACAACGTTTTTTTCGTTGTACAGACGTGTGGTGGCGTTATTACTTACATTTCTACATCCATGATTTCAGGAAAGTTAGAAGGGGCTATCTGGAGAGTCTGTGTCATATATTTCTACCATAGATAACACTAAAAAAAGTCGCCAGGATAACGTTTTTTTCGATGTACAGACGTGTGGTGGCGTTAATACTTACATTTCTACATCCATGATTTCAGGAAAGTTAGAAGGGGCTATCTGGAGAGTCTGTGTCATTTTGTGTCTTCATCTGTGTCATAGTATGGCTATAAATGAACAAATTACAAAAATATCACCAGAGTGGCGACCAACAGTAAGGTCGCCATCTAGGTACCTTAACAATGGCCAGATCAGGGTACTACAGTTTATAGACATTCATTTCTTCTCAGCTTTATTTCGTCTACATCACAGCGGGTGGAGCAATTTGATGAGTCCAGTTCAGTGATCTGTAGCGGGAAAGTTGATACCGGAGAAGGTGGTGGGAGGGAGAGGCAGGGAGGAGTTCAGGCCAAGACCCATCTGTCAAGAAAACACAAGTAAAAATGTAGTTCAACGTTACAGGTAGAATTGAGTCTCCCTTTCCCTCTGATACTCCAGGCATGAACATAAGAAGAAAATAAGGAAGCTACAAGAGGCCGTGAGACCTACACGAGGTAGTTCCTGCATGGCACCAAATACTTGCAGCCTCACCCAGCACTGTTCATTCTAAGCCAACCTTGACTGCCTTGCTAAAACATCCACTCCTAATTTCCTTAATCCTTAAGATCTCAAGAAACCCAAAGGCCACAGGAATTATAAATACCTGCTCTTCATGACTAATAAAGAGCAGGTATACTACCAAATTAAAAAAAATACTGATATAGGCAAGCTTAACCCGCCTGTAAGCTGAAATAGGCAAGCTTAACCCGCCTGTAAGCTGAAATAGGCAAGCTTAATCTCGCCTGTAAGCTGAAAAAACCCTCCAAAATACTTTAAAAAAATCAAAATACAGTAAATAGAAAAAAACTAAAAAAAAAAATCAAATACTATAGGCCACAACACTCCCTCCTGCATCTATAGGTGAGTGGAGGGGCCAGGAGGGCACGTACCTGGTGGTGGGGAGTGTGCGTGAAGATGTTGTTCATGGAATTGTTGAGCATTGCAGGAGGCAGCCTGTTGGTATCCGAGGGAAGACTCTTGAGTGACTCCGCCGGGGGCAGGAGGGAGGATGGCATGGGGGGCAGGCGGGCTTGGCTGGACAGGGATGCAGCACTCACCACCTCATTGCTTGTAACGTTGCGTGAGGAGGAGGAGCCCATGCCGGTGTTGCTCTCTCCACTCTGCAGCATAAGAACATAAGAACATAAGAAAATAAGGAAGCTACAAGAGGCTGCGAGACCTACACGTGGTAGTTCCTGTTACTTAACACTACCTACATCCACCTTTCATCCCCATCCATGACATTATCTAGCCTCCTTTAAAAGCTCCCTAATGACTCCGAACTAACTACCTGTCTACTGAGTCCTTTCAAATAATTTACCACCCCATTACAAGAAATAGTATTATAACCATGACAGACCACTTGCTCATTCTCACTCAGTACAAGAAATAGTACTATTATAAGATAGATAGATACAACATAGACTGACATAGAAATATTATTATAACCCTGACAGACCCCTTTCTCACCTTTCCATCAATCTCCGGGATGATGCTGGTCAGGTTGAAGTTGGAGAGCGAGGAGGAAAGATGCGGAGCCACGGGAGGCGGCGCCATATTGACCTGCTGGCGATCCATCATGCGGATAGGACTGAAGGGGACGTGACCCGGTGCCCCTGGAGGGAGGACCACCGATGACCCCGACCTGGTGCCTGGTACACCGGTGACTCCCCCAACGCCCAGGTGTGTGGCCGTCCCTGACCCTCCTGCCGTGCCGCTGCTGCTGCTGCTAGGGTACTGCGGGGTGTTAATGGGCATGAGATTATCCGTGCCCAGCAGGAAGTTCCCTTGATGGCGAGGAGCTGTCGTAGGGAAGAGGTTGGAATGCACGAGGGACGGGTCATCGCAGGGAGGTGTGAAGGAGTGAAGGGAGATGTGGCTCAGTGCTCCTCCCTCCAGAAGGTTGGCAGCCCCCCCCATGCTTCCCCCTACCATGTTGGTGTCCCCGTAACGAGACCTCTTGTTAGCGCCACTGTGGTTGCTGCCGACTTGGAGGTTAGTGGTGGTGGTGCCGTTTCCACTGCTGCGGTTGGAGGTGGACCTTGAGTATGCCACAGAGGAGGACACGGAGGACGCAGGGGCAAGCTGCATGTCCGTGTGAGGGGCACGTGTAGCCATTGCCCCGCTAGTAGCCCCCATCAGACCCCCGCCAGAGCACACATCCTGAGGGTCTAGAGACAGGGGGAAGGTTGGGTTTGGGGGAAAGTTACTCTGGTCTGCCGGGAAGTCTGGGAAGCGTGGATAGGGTCCCGTGGGGTGCGGTGGAGCCATAATGTCCCCGGAGAGCATGGAGGTGGAGGATGAGGGAAGGTTCTGGTACGGGTAGCCTGTGGGCATGTACGCCATGTTCCCGCCGTAGGTTAAGGAGCCTGAAGGTTGGGCGTGCAGCTGGAAATTGTAATCTGTGTTGCAGCTGCTTTGTCCACTCCTGTCGTGACTTGTGTAGCCAAACGATGTGTTCGGGACATAGTTCTTCATCTGCTGTGGTGTGTAATTGCTCTGGTACATCTGATTAGGGGTCATTATGGTGTAGTTCTGATTGGCAGGGGAGCGATGCGTCCCTCGGCTGTAGTTCTGGGAGCTGAGAAGAGCCTCCGTGGAGTAGTTATGGCCTTGCTTGTGGGCTGACGACGACTTGTTGCTGTTGCTGTTGCCCCACATCACTCCCGGGACCGAGCCACTGTTGCTCTGCTGGGACCCTCGTGCGGGACTCCTACGCCGGGAGTGTGACTCTGCCTGGGAGCTGTTCTTGTTCCCGGCGCTGGTCCGAGACTTGCTCTCAGACTTCCTGGTGCCGGGTTTGCTTCGCGACAGTTCCTTTGATTTCTCCTCTGGCTGTGCGGCAACAGTATTATCCTTCTGGCCGCTGACAGACGTCTTGCGTGGCTCGCTCGAGTTCACGAGATGGCTCACGGAGAAGTATCGCACGTGCTCTGACGATGGCTCAGGGCGCATGGGTGTGGGGTCCTCCGGGGTTTCGAGGAAGGACCCAGGCATCAGCATGGGGGTATTGTGGGTCACCATGTTGGGATCCGGGGCCAGAATTTCTGCGTGCTGGTAATGGTGTTGCTTCCCGGTGTATCCATAACACTGATGGCGAGCCTCGGATCTTGGGGAGTTGGGGGCCTTTCTGCAGTATGTGTTGTAGTCATAGGTTGGTGGTTGCATGTAGCTTGGGGCAGTGACTACAGGGGGATGATAAGGAACCGTGAGTCCCATCCCTGGCTGCTGTGCTGGCTGCATTACTTGACTGGCGGCTCCCTTGTCCCCTAAAACAGTACTCACTTCCCCTACAAGGCCACCCGTAATACCAGACACAAGGTTACTGCTGTGAGTGAGTAATGAATGATCCGTTATTTGCTGTGGCTGTTGCTGTACCAGTGGGTTTTGCTGTGTGGCTAACTGCTGTGTTGTTGGTTGTTGTTGGTGTTTGTGCAGAGGTGTTTGGTTGATATGTGACTGGCTGTGGGAGACTGTGGCGTGTGACTGTGGTGTCCTGTGGTGTCCGACATGCTGTGGGTGCTGAGGCTGGTGATGGTGTTGCTGTTGATGTTGTTGATGATGCTGCTGGTGTAGTTGTTGTTGTGGTTGTAGTTGTTGTTGCTGGACCTGAGTGTGATTAATCTGGTATTTGGGAACTTGGTGTGACGTCACATTTTGCCCACTTGCAGGGGAGTTTTGTATTCCCCCTGATTCCTTGGGCTGTTGTTGTTGTTGTTGTTGTTGCTGGTGTTGCTGGTGGTGGTGGTGTTGTTTCTGCAGCTGCTGTTGAGAAGTTGGTGGCTTTTGCTGTTGCTGAGGTTGTTGTAACTGTTGCTGCTGGTGCTGTGACGGTTTCTGTTGTTGCTGCTGCAGATGCTGTAACTGTTTTTGCTGTTCCTGCTGAGGTTGTGGTTGTAGGTGTTGTTGGTGTTGATGGTGCTGTTGTTGTTTTTGTATCTGCTGCTGCTGCATAGGCAGATGTTTCAGCGGTGGTGTCAGCTTGTACTGATCTGCACTGCTGACTGTATCATGCTCATGCTTCCCGGAGTGACTGTGCTGCATGCTGCTGCCGCCAACCTGACCGTTCAGCTCTTGTTCTGCGATGCTTGCCAGCAGCTCTTCATCCCCACACTGTGATGGCATGCCACTGGAAGCAACAACAGCAATGTCATCCTTCACTTTTGACATCACTGCTGCAGAAGGGGTCACGTGGATGGGATGGGAGAGGGCAGGAAGGTCAGACTGAGTGCCACTGCCGCCATGGTGCCTCGCCAAGACACCCTGGGAAGTGCCTGCTGCCTGTGTCTCATCCACCTCTGCTGCCTTCTGGTGGTTCTGCTTATCAGCTTTGGGGGAAGAGCCCATCACCGAAGGAATTTCTGAGCACAGAGATCTGCCTTTCTCTATCTTTGGCTGCTGTGGTGCATCTGCATCACTGATTTCCTTGGTAAAAGCCTTTTCCTTGTGCTTGCTGTGCCTTCTATCCTGGGACACATTCTCCTGGCTCTGCTCGGCCTTTCTCTCCCTAGGGTGTTCCGTTAAATCCAACATAAATGAATGACTCTCCTCTGTCTTTAAAACTGGGGAAGAAATCTTTGTCTGATCCTTTGACTTGCTTTCCATATTTTTCTGTTCTGCTTCTATTTCATGACTCAGAGAATGTTCCTTGTGCTGAGTCTCCCTTCTGCCTTCTGCTCTCTCCTCCTGGACCCTGCCCGATGCCTTCACAGACTCTGCCACAGCTTTAGGGTTGGCAGTGGTATAAGCGTGTGCCGAAACCTTGTGGCTGAACTTAAGGTCTGTGTTTTGGCAAGGTGTCGAAAGTAAGTCTTTTTCCTCCCTGGCCAGAGACAGGGCAGGTTTTGGCTTCTGAGATGCAGCAGCAGCAGCAGGAATAACAACAGCTTCATCCTTGGTCGAGAAAGATTTCGATGACTCTACTCTCGGGGTGACTGAGGTGAAAGGCTTCTGATTTTGGGCTTTACAGATGGTAGCCGGTGTCTCAGCAGAAGATTTGGGTGTTGGTAATGGTGTTCCTAGTGTTGCAGGTGTTGCTATGAGGGATGGAGCACTCAGCAGCAAACTGTCAGCAACACCAAGACAACTGACACTGTCTCTCTTTTTATGGCAGTTCTTAGCCCTATCATCCTCCATCTCCCCAAGACCTGAGCGCATCTGTGGCAGGAGAGGCAGCATGGAGGCTCCCACTGAGGGTGTGAAATTGGTCACTGGATCACAGGAGGATATAGGCACATCAGGGAAGTGTAGGAGTGAGCTACTGGCTACTCCCATGGTGTCCGACTTCCCCACCTCATGCATTTTAGCTCCCAGGGTAGCGAAGACGGGGGAGGCAAGCGAGAGGCCCTCAAACCCAATGCCACTGTATGGTTCTGTAGGCAGCGTCGGCATCAGGCTTGTTTGAGTGACAGGCATCATTAGGGACGTGAAGGTGGAAGGAGCACAGGTGAAGAGGGGTCCAGGGAGGGAGGCACATCCAGGGAGGGCACTGAGACCATCAACAGACAGGGGGCTCGGGGCACAGGTACTGGTGGAGGAAATTGACTGTAGGGATTGAAGGAAGGACGTTGAAAGGGACATGTTGGAAGGCGCCGAGAAGAATAAAGAGGCACAGCTAGTTGCCGGGGCCACACTAGACTGGCCTGAAGAGAAGGTAGTGGTGGAGGTGGATGTAGAGGTGGCAATGGAAGTGGAGGATGAGAGAGAGGTGGAAGATGAAGAGGTGGTGACAGTGGATGTGGTCGATGGTGCCGTTAACGAGAAGGAAAAAGTGGAAGACGGGGAGGCAATTTGATACGAAGGCCTTGATTTTGAATACGAGGATGATAACGAAAGTGGGGAAGAAACCAACATTGCAGACGAAGACGACATCGACGACTCAATGTTGTGTGGCAAAACCGGCGCAACTGTAGAAGAGAGTGAGAGCGAAGGCAAGGACGACGACGCCAGTGACAACGGAGCATTCTTAGATGACGACAGCGATGCGGAGAAGGTTGACGCCGCTGTGTATGATCTCGGAGGAGGTAGCGATGGTAGGGACAGAGGCGCAGACGGGAGGAGTGACGACGAGCCTGACTGCTGAACCTTCTGAGCGAGAGTCTGGGATATAGTGGTAGATAGAGGCAACAGGTGTGAGGTGGTGATAGGTGATAGCGTGACTGATACAGAGGGTGGTAATAGCATGGTAGCAGGGGATGATAAGGGCAGGGAAGCCAGGGAGGGTCGTTGAAGTACTGGAGTGTTGGAGACGACCGTTGAATTCATGAACAGGTTTGGTAATGGATTGGTGTCGTGGGATGTTGAGGTGGTGGTGAGTGGAGCAGTGGAAGAGGATGCAGAAGTGGAGGATGAATGCACCAGTGAATCAATTGCCATATGAGATAAAGGTTTGGAGGGAAAGGAGGAGGAGGATGTGGATATGGTGGAGGAGGAGGACGGAGAAGACGAAGAGGAGGAGGTGGAAGAGGGTAAAGAAGATGACGTGGATGCTCGGAGAGAAGCGGAGGAGGAGGAACAGGAGATGGAAAAGGATGAAGGTGTGGAGATGGCAGGAGTGGAGGAAGAGGTGGAGATACAATTGGCTGTGGTAGTGGTGGTGATGCTGGTGACAGGAATGGCGACAGCAGAGGTAGTAATGTTGGTGGTGGTGGTGGTGGTGGTGGTAGTGGTAGCAGCAGTGGTAGTAGTGGAGGCAAAGGGAGTAAATGGTGGATGTTGCTCAGAGGAAAAAGCTAGCTGTGGAAGGGTGATAGGAGGTACACTCAACGCTAGGGAGTGGGTATTGAAGGGGAGGGATGAAGGGGGTTGTGGAAATAGTGAAGGGGAGAGGAATGAAGGAGGGGATAAGGTAACAGGGGCCGAGGAAGCCTTTGGAAGATGATCCCGTGATAATAGCGGCGACGACAGGGATGAGTACACTGAATTAGAGAGAATAAGAGGAGTGGAGACCCTTGCTTGCATACTAGAGGCTATAGAAGCAGTTAGGGAAGATGCTACTTCTGGTAATCCATCGGGAAGCTCGGATAGATAGCTGGTGGATGAGTGGGAGTGGATGTCGTGGATGTCCTGGATAGGGGTGTCGATGTCCTCAGGAGGGCGAGAGGAGAGACACAGGGAGGTGATGCTATAGGAGGTGTTGTTTAAGGATGTCTCGGTGGGGCCTCTGGAGCTAACAACACCCTCTATGTTTACTCTCTGTTTCAGTGCTGGTGATGAGGTGGTTTGAGTCGCCTCTTGGATGGGTGCTTCCGGCAGCGTCACTTTGTTGTTGTGACTGTTGCTGTGACTGTGACTCTCAGCCTGTGGGACCTCTGTAGCCTCCTGCTGCTCTGATAACTTGCCTGGTTTGACGAAGCTTTCCGAGTCGACCACCGAGGGAGACGACGGCGGGGAAAAGTCACAGGATTGAGGGTCGCTCTCGTCAATGGAGCGCAGCATCTCAACCAGGCGGTCGTCGGCGCTGGTGGTCGTGTCCATGGCGGCGCCGCGCATGTTCTCGGCCATGACGCAGGGCATGTCCACTACCCGGATGTCCATGATGTTCCTAAGGCGTCTTCCTCCACGCAATCCATGATGCCGGCGGAGTGCACGAGGCCGGTGAGTGCCGAGGTGGAGATTTCTTGTAGGTCTTGTCCTTGTTCGTCGTCGATTTCCACCTGGCTCATGGTGATGCCCTTCTGTGGGGTGTGGAGAGCTGGTGGTGGTGGGGATTGTGGTAGTGGTGGCGGCTGCTGTTGTTGCTGCTGCAGGGTGGAACTGAGCTTAGATGCAGTTGCCACGTCCTGCTCAAAAGATACCTTGCTGCGTTTGATGGGTTTGTCGTCGGGTTTTTCAAGGAGACGCTTAGGCTTAGTTGGTGTTTTGGTGGCAATGTGTGATGCTTCCTTCTTAACAGGGGACAGCTGGGTCTTGGAGGGAGTGGCGACACTCACGACGGGATACGAGGGACTTGAGGTGACAGGCTTACAGGCACAAGGCTTGGGTGCAATGGGCTTCAGCTTGGCTACCGGCGCTAAGGGAGTCATGATGGGCTGACGGGGAAGCAGGAAGAAAGGAGAGCTGTTAACCATCTTCATGATCTTTCTGCCCTGGATAAGAGGAGGAGGGCCGCCTGTAGACATGATGGGCACGCCGGGGAGGGAGGAGGTGACGTAGGTGCGCTGTGAGGCGTCGGTGAGTGGCGACACCAGCTGGATGGTGCCGGGCCCGGGGTTACCACACTGCACCAACAGCACCTTCTGTCCCTTGGTGTTGGTCTCCTCGCCTTGGACCTGTAGGGTGACCATCTGTGAGGGGCTGTTGAAGGCATTAGAGGGCTGCAGGGGAAGCTGAGACACACCCTGACGTGGCCCACCAGACTGCAGGGCAAGGCTGGGTAAATCCTGCACCCTCACACAGGTTTTAGATGCGGTAAATACATTCTCCTTCACAGCATCGGGAACCTTTGAGGCTCTCGCTGTTCCCGTCTTGACTTGCTTGGCGAGGAGCAAGCTGTCTTGGCCTCGTCCTCCTCTACGATGCTCACCGTCACTGTCCCGTCTCTGTCAACGCCTTCTACTATTATCTTCTCCTTGGGTGACTGATCCCTTCTCTCCTGCTCTGCTTCGTGTACAGTCTCCGGTAAAGCCTCCAACCTCTCCCTCTCACACCCTACACTACTAGCCTCCTTATCAGACCCTGACAACACTCTCACAGGGTTCACGCTGTTGCCAGTAACGTGAGCACTTTCACTGGTCTGTGGCAATGCTGTCACGGCCTCCTCCTTAGTGTTCATTAAAGGGAGATTCACTACAGTATTCTCTTGACCTATCACAGCGGAGTTGAACACAGCCTCAGTACTTGGTCTGACTGCTAAAGGTGCCAATTTCTTCCTGCCAGTATCAACATTATTACTACTACTACTACTACTACTGTTGCTCCTAATATCACTGCTACTACTACTACTACTACTGTTGTTCCTATATCACTGCTACTACTACTACTACTGTTGTTCCTAATATCACTGCTACTACTACTACTACTACTGTTGTTCCTAATATCACTGCTACTACTACTACTGTTGTTCCTAATATCACTGCTACCCTTACACAAACGAGTGGTTATTCTGTGTGTTCGGTGGCTACATGTCGAGGGGGCAATGCGTTTGTAATCACGAGAGGCAACCCGACTAGGAGCGTCAAGTGGAGGTTTAATATCCTTGTCAGCGGGGTCAGGAGGACATTCTATCTGTGTGTCATCTTCATCCTCCTCCCAGCAGTGTGGAGGCAGATCCTTGATGTCTACACAAGTGCCCTGGCCATACTTAAGCTTCTTCACTGTGGCATTGGAGCAGTTATTCTGGACACAAGTTCCTGTAAGATATAAAAAAAAAATTAAAAAAAGTTCAGTCATAGGAATAGGGAAGATTTAATAGAAAAAGGGTATTAAAGAAACACTAATATTAACTTGTATAAATTCTACAGATAACTTGGTAGTGCTCTCAGGAAGCTACAGCCACAATGAGGATGAAAATAAATGAGAAAATATGAAATGAGAATAGAAAATGAGAAAAAACACAGGAATTACCTCGTGTAGGTCTCGCGGCCTCTTGTAGCTTCCTTATTTTCTAATGTTCTTAAGTAAAAAAAAAAAAAAAAAATTGAAAAAAAAAAAAAAAAATCTGTTATAGAGTAAAATAGGAATAAATACCAAGACAGAACTAAACATCCGGTCATCATTTTATCATTCATCTCATTATTTTAGCATCTTTGTATCATCCTGGGGGAGGCGGTAGCGGAGTGGTTAGCGTCTCCGACTGGCGTTCTCAGTGACCCGAGTTCGATCCCCGAAGAAACCCAAAACCTTTCTGCACCGTCGAGTGGCCTAAGAACACCCACATGCCCTGCCCATCGACTCTACCTTCGATTGCGAGTGCATCGGAGGACACAGGGGGGCGGCATGAGCCTCTAATCACAGGCATCACTATAAGAATCCTGCCTGCGCCACCATGGGCGAGGACCAACCATCACAGCCCTCAAGTGAACTTCCAGAGCCTACCATCCTGGGTCACCACTGCCTACCGGCGCTATAGGCACAAATGTGGAAAAAAAAAAAAAATCCGGCATCATTTTATCATCCTGTCATCATCATTTTATCATCTTTGTATCATTCATTTCATTATTCTATCATCTTCGTATCATTATTTTATCATCTTTTTATCATCCGGGCATCTTTTTATCATCCGGGCATCTTTTATCATCCGGGCATCTTTTTATCATCCGGGCATCTTTTATCATCCAGGCATCTTTTATCATCCGGGCATCTTTTATCATCCGGGCATCTTTTTATCATCCGGGCATCTTTTATCATCCGGGCATCTTTTTATCATCCGGGCATCTTTTATCATCCGGGCATCTTTTTATCATCCGGGCATCTTTTTATCATCCGGGCATCTTTTTATCATTCATCTCATTATTTTATCATTCATCTCATTATTTTATCATTCATCTCATTATTTTATCATTCATCTCATTATTTTATCATCTTTTTATCATTCATCTCATTATTTTATCATCTTTTTATCATTCATCTCATTATTTTATCATCTTTTTATCATCCGGGCATCTTTTTATCATTCATCTCATTATTTTATCATCTTTTTATCATCCGGGCATCTTTTTATCATTCATCTCATTATTTTATCATCTTTGTATCATCCGGGCATCTTTTTATCATTCATCTCATTATTTTATCATCTTCGTATCATCCGGGCATCTTTTTATCATTCATCTCATTATTTTATCATCTTCGTATCATCCGGGCATCTTTTTATCATTCATCTCATTATTTTATCATCTTCGTATCATCCGGGCATCTTTTTATCATTCATCTCATTATTTTATCATCTTCGTATCATCCGGGCATCTTTTTATCATTCATCTCATTATTTTATCATCGTATCAACTGGTCATCTTTATTATCCTTCAGACCTTTGCTATCCTCGGGTCTTGTTGCCACCCACCTGGTATAGTGTAGACCAGCTCCCCAGCGCCGTCGTTGGCCTCAAAGCGAAGCCCGGTCTCCTGCAGCAGCTTCACCAGCACGGCGTTGCGCTGCTTCACCACCGTCACAAGCTTCACCAGACGCCGGATTTCATGTTCTGCAGAAAAATGTTCACTGTGATCCTATAGCAAAAAAATATATAAAGTGGAAGTGCATGCAAGTAGAAGAAGCAAAAAGAACAATCAATAGTTTTTGGAACGACCAGGGAAAATAAGAGGAAAGAAGAGTAAAAAAATTAAAAGACAATGAGAGAAGACAACTAACTAAAGACCCAGACAGCAACAAGAGAAAGAAATTAAGACAGAATAAGAGAAGACAACTAACTAAAGACCCAGACAGCAACAAGAGAAACATCAGGGAAGTGCCGATAAAAAAGGCCAGGCTGCAGAAAAAAGGTCACTTATCCTAAAACTGTAATTAAACATTTGAAGATAATCATAATCTTTTTTAACAATCAAGGCAGTTTGATATACATAGACACATATAATTACTTACTGAGTTCCTGTGCGCCATTGCCTGATAGCAGACTCTCCCTCTGTGCCTTGCTCTCCTGGATGTAGCTGATGGCACTCTGTATCACTTCCACCTGTAACACCACCCCACATTACTCTACATTCCTAAACTATGCTATGTTAACTATAACACCCTATGTACTACAGGTTGAAGTTCCCAAACTCGGCAACACCCAAAACTCGGCTATGGTTCCGGATTTTCCAAAACACGGCAGAACACCCAAAACACGGCGCGTAGTTGCCGGGTCGGCCGCTAGGTGCCACCACACTAGGCCGCTTGGTTTCTCCCGCCGATTTGTTTGTTGTTATTGTTCAGTGGTGTTGTGACTGTAGAGTTGTGTACACTGTTATTTTGTGTACTTCTATTTTTTTTCAGGTGATTTTCATGCTTTTTTCCCCCTTAATATATCTACGTTCTAAAAGTCGGAAAATGCCATTACTCGGCTCGGCGCTGGTCCCGAGGTTGCCGAGTATAGGAACTTCAACCTGTATATGCACTTTGTTACTGTGTCCCCTAATGTGCCTATATTATGCATTTTTTGTTGTGCTCTAGTACTTCAGTTAACTCCTTGTCTTGTTGTTGTTGTTTTTTTTGGTATTATTCTAGTGTTTGCCCATACTCCCCCTCTCACACAAAACAAGCTTGGGGACCTGGGGGAATGCGGGATATTTGGCTGGGGTACAAAACATGCGTCGCAACTCAGTTTTTGAGTTAGGGGTGTTAAAAAAATTCCCTAGATCTAGGGAAAATTCATTGGATCTCTTCAGAGTCCAGAGACGTGTGAACCTAGCGATCCTCACAGAATGATGACCGAAGTGTTGAGAACCCCCCCCAACACCCTGCTAGGAGGTTAGGGTAGGTTATATATGGGTAAGGTAAGGTTATATTTGGTTAAGTTAGGTTAGGTTAGGTTAGGTTAGATTTGGTTAGGTTAGATTTGGTTAGGTTAGCTTAGGTTAGATTTGGTTAGGTTAGCTTAGGTTAGATTTGGTTAGGCTAGGTTATCGGTGGGTCAAGACCTCCGCTAGGTAGGTTGTTGATATTGGTTCGGCAAATTTCTCTAATAAGGAAATTACCCTAGATCTAGCGAATTTTACCCCCCTCCACAACTCTTAAATTACGTGTTTCCGACGCATAATTTGTTCCCCACCCAAAAACCCCGCATTCCTTCAGGTCCCCGAACTTGTTTGGGGGAAGTGGGAGAGTATGGGCAAACACTAGAATTTTACCCTTTTTTTGTCTGTATGCCTCCGGGCGATAATAAAATCATTATTATTATTATTATTAAACACCAATGACAATATCACTTCAACCTGCAACACCACTCCACATTACTCTGCATCCCTAAACACCAATGACAATATCACTTCAACCTGCAACACCACTCCACATTACTCTACATCCCTAAACACCAATGACAATATCACTTCAACCTGCAACACCACTCCACATTACTCTGCATCCCTAAACACCAATGACAATATCACTTCAACCTGCAACACCACTCCACATTACTCTGCACCCCTAAACACCAATGACAATATCACTTCAACCTGCAACACCACTCTACATTACTCTGCATCCCTAAACACCAATGACAATATCATCAAAAGGAAAAATTCTATTCAATCTTTTTAAACCTCATTGAATCTAAAAAAAATTATTCAAAATAGACATTTGAGTAAAAAAAGTGTGTCAGCCCAGTGAGTGAGCACCTTCGGGCAGGGGCCGCAGTCGGGCAGCTCCCGTCGCAGCGCCTCCAGCACGGCGTTGAAGCGGTGGCGGCGGGCGGCCTCCCACTCCCTGCAAAGGTCAGGCCAAAAAGTTAGAAAAAAGAAGAAAAAAAAAAAAAGGTCAATTTATAGTTTCACCCAACCAACGATTTTCTGATGCGCCTTATGTTTTTCTGGTGTGTTTTTATGTGTTTTGAATTAATCTGCTAACCGTTTCGGTCACAATATTTTTTTTTTTTTTTTTTTTTTTGCAAAAATGAAAGAAAAAACAAAAAAAATGAACCTAAACCTAACCTAACACATACCTAACCTAACCTTTACCTAACTATAAAAAAAATAAAAAATAAAAAAAAAACTAATTTTTATCTACCTAATAAAATAAAAAAAAAAAAATTGCGACAGAAACGGTTAGCAGATTCATTCAAAACACATAAAAACACACCAGAAAAACATAAGGCGCATCAGAAAATCGTTGGTTGGATGAAACTATAAATTATCCAAAACAATTAGTAACCTATCCTCAATGAAACTCCCTGGAAAAGAGTGTGAGGGGCAAAGCTTGAAGAAAAAAAGCTAAAGAAAGAAAATGACTAACCTAACCTCAATGAAACTCCCTGAAAATGTGAGGGGGAAAGGTTACTAAAAAAGGAGAAAAAAAATACTAACCTAATCTCAATGGTTACAGGGAGTTCCGTTCACTGATTTTTATTACAAACTGAGCAAAAGAATCGCATCATTCCGATTTCTGGTGCCAAAATATTGCTGCTCTGATTGTGCTAAATTTGCTGTGGTGAAACCGCAGCAAATTTATCCCCAACACGACCCTTGTCAATACATTAATCTCCACTCACTTATTTCCATCGCTCCTTCCCTTTTTG
Organism: Chionoecetes opilio; assembly: GCA_016584305.1. NCBI lineage: Eukaryota > Metazoa > Arthropoda > Malacostraca > Decapoda > Majidae > Chionoecetes > Chionoecetes opilio. Next base: position 289,497 of record JACEEZ010013658.1, read on the forward strand.
TCTTGGCCATTTCTCCTCCTGCTCTGATTACTGCTCTTCCTCGCTCTACACTTGTTCTTGGTCATTTCATGGGTAGTTGTGATAAATCCTGGGAATCAATAAGACTGCGGTTCAACATGTAAACAAAACTGTTTCTTCTTCCTCTTCTTGTGGCTTCTTGGGAAAACGGAAGACCCAGTTTTCAGACCGAGACTCAAGAACACCCTCACAGGCTTTTTTTGTCCAGCATAATAAAAGAAAAAGAAGATAAGACAATACCAACTTAATGTATTAACTTATTATACTTAACTACCTATAGTACCTAGACTCAGAAAGCAAAAAACACGAGACTGCCGCAGTGATGTTAGGTACGGTCTGTACGATAATTATCGTATTTGTACGACAATTTAACTATCCGTACGATGTACGATGCATAGTTGAAAATCGTACACGAAAATACGATAATTGACTGACAAATGAAATTTCAATATTAAATCATACAAAAAAATTATCATTGCACACAAAAAATCGGTCGATGCCAACTTCGGCGAGAGAGAGAGAGAGAGAGAGAGAGAGAGAGAGAGAGAGAGACTACAGTTTTGAGTTTGACTTTTGGTCCTTTTTGGATGACATAATTATTAATTGGACTTGGACCAAAGATAATAGTAGCCTAGACTTGGACCGTTGCTTGCTGCATTCGAACGCAGATTATGAGAGGGTATTTAAAAGGTTTTATAACCTTAGCTACCAAAACAAAGTAAAGAAACAAATATCTGACGGGAACCTTATTAAACTTTTTATCTTTCTACCTAGCAGCATGTTCTCTTCCAGCAGTGCAGTGTGTAAGGGAAAAGGCAGATTGTGTTACTTTCATCCCTACAGATATGATGAGTCGATGACAACTGACACACGCGCCACAGCTACAGTAGATAACAGTAAAGTCGCCAGGACAACTTTTCTTTCTGTTTACAGACGTGTGGTGGCGTTAATACTTACATTTCTACATCCATGATTTCAGGAAAGTTAGAAGGGGCTATCTGGAGAGTCTGTGTCATTTTGTGTCTTCATCTGTGTCGATACTATGGCTAGTTAAATGGGCTAGTTAAATGGCAGGAAGGAATGGCCAGGAAATCAACGTTGCAGTGGTACAGGTGGGAACAGAAACCAGAGGGGGTGACCTGGCATGTAGGAGACTGGGGTAGTAAAAGTTACTCTATAAGGCAAGAACAGGCACCTTGGAAGTCAACGGAAGGAACAGGGAACTGGAGAACCAGAATTGTAGCTGCAGGGTAGGAGAGAAAGAAACTGTAGAACATGTCATTGTGGCATGCAACAAGTATAGGAGTCAGAGGGAAAAGCTTATAGCGTCAATAGTAACAGTCCTAGGCAGAGAGGAGTGGGACAGGAGACTAGAGCAGAAAGACGGGGCCCTGTGTACGGTGTTAGGGCTGTATGGGGACAGAAAGGAAACTGAAAGTATTGTAAACCTCACCAAAGTGTTCCTAACGCAGTGTTGGGAGATCAGAACACAAAATAGACAATGAATTAGGATGATAATCCAAGGATTGAAAACTGATCAAAATGTCTTTCCCAGGTGAAATAAACAGGGGAAGAGTTAACAAGTCTTGTTAACGAAGGAGACGAAGTGGAAGAGGACCTATGAAACGATACTAAGCGACTAAGGTCACAAGAAGAAGAAAAAGAAGAAGAATCTACGGTAGCGGCTTCAAGCCAAATGCCCAGCTGGACAAATGCTGGACCAGAACCAGACCGAGACCTTCACAACAAAAACATCACAACGTTTGCAGAATGGCGGACCAGACCGCCCGCCAGCTTCAATATGAGTATAAAGCTGTAAGTACCCCTTGTAATGCCTGAAAAGTACACTCAGAACATATACTGACACCTGTAGCGTAGAGATTTGAGAACAAAAGTGCAGAGTACACGCTTGTATGGGGGAGAGGTGCAATGTTAGAGGCGGCGGCTTGTTGCTTGTCGCGGCGTGCTATTTAATAATAATAATAATAATTGTATTCTCACCCGAAGGCATACAAGAAACACATCAACATAATATATAGACGAGGGAATGAACTTAAGTACTAAAGCAAATAATCTATACGTCTAAGTCTAGAATAATACATTTAAGTGCGGTTCACACGGCCAAATACCTGCACATTGATGCCTTGCAGGGATTTCAGGGAGAATATTACGCTGAAAGGCTAATATGCCGCTGTTGCATAAAATAGGTACCGCCTGTAAATAAGTCACTAAACACTGCGACACCGCCCGTGTTTGCCAGCTTATGGTAATTTTCCTCTACTAAATATATGTTTATCAGTATAAAAGGTATACTGTTATCTTCGGAAATGTTTGTTCTATAATATTATCAAATAAAAAACCGTAAAACACACCAAAGAAAGGCCATTATGAGACTCAAGAAATATGCATGAACTTAATATTCTACTAAACTCTTCGTCATTTAATACTTTGCGAGGAAACTTTTTACATGGAGAATATCAATAGAAGCGTAATTTCATTAGCTTTCCATTGATACAGTTCGTTTTCTGATCAATGAATTAGAAGCATGCATAAATTAGCGTTAACTAAATAAATAACCTCATCAACCGGGAAAAATGACCCGATTTCATGGTTATTTATTTAGTTAACGCTCATTTATGCATGCTGCTAATTCATTTATCAGAAAACGAACTGTATCAATGGAAAGCTAATGAAATTACGCTTCTATTGATATTCTCCATGTAAAAAGTTTTCTCGCAAAGTATTAAATGACGAAGAGTTTAGTAGAATATTAAGTTAATGCATATTTCTTGAGTCTCATAATGGCCTTTCTTTGGTGTGTTTTACGGTTTTTTATTTGATAATATTATAGAACAAACATTTCTGAAGATAACAGTATACCGTTTATACTGATAAACATATATTTAGTGGGGGAAAATGACCATAAGCTGGCAAACACGGGCGGTGTTGCAGTGTTTTGTGACTTATTTACAGGCGGTACCTATTTTATGCAACAGCGGCAATGTATTATCGTCCTGCCTATATTTATAACTATTATGGGTCAATTTATAGTTTCACCTAACTAACGATTTTCTGATGCGCCTTGTGTTTTTCTGGTGTGTTTTTATGTGTTGTGAATGAATCTGCTAACCGTTTCGGTCGCAATTATTTTATTTTTATTTTTTTGTAAAAAAAGCAAAAAAATGAACCTAAACCTAACCTAACCTTTCCCTAAACCTAACCTAACCTATACCTAACCTAACCTTTACCTAACTATATAAAAGAAAAAAAACTAACCTTTTTCTACCTACAAAAAACAAAACAAAAATAACGGCCATATTACTTCAATTTATGGGTTCCCGTGCAATATTTAAGGCTATGTAAGGGGTAAGAAAGGGTGTGGGGCTGTATTGCATGATATAACACCCAAGCAGAGACAATATATGCACGCTAAATGGGTAAAAGTTTGGGTATTTCTGGGTTCAAAACTTTCCGCTATTATAAAAACAAGCCTTTTATTTATATTCTAATAGATTTTGATGTGTTTGTGTCCTCACTAATAACTTCTTGGTCTAAATCACCCTGTTTTTCATAAGGGGGCGAGGCATGCTGCAAAAAACAAGGGGGGAAGGGGGGTTAAGAGAGTATGGAAGTATTATTAATATTGTACCATATAAACTATGGTAAAATGAAGTAGTAGACTACGTACCGTAGATGACACTTTAGTCGCCACCTGCAATAATGTCCCCAGATGCCATATATTACGAATTATAGAATCACTACTGATTTTCATGTGCCACTGAAGATTTCATTTTTTAATTTTTTTATACATGTGTGCCTATAGCGCCTGTAGGCAGTGGTGACCCAAGGCTCGGAAGGTAGGCTCTGGAGGTTCACTTGAGGGCTGTGATGGCTGGTCCTCGCCCGTGGTGGCGCAGGCAGGATTTTTTTTATAGTGACGCCTCTGATTTGATGATACACAGTAGTTTATATCATGACTATAATCTACGGATACACGACCTTTCGAGCGAATGACTTTTTCTAGGATAGAGTAGAGATAGAGCTTGAGCAGGACCCCCAGCTTGAGCGTAGGAACAAATCCACCACTACCAATTATTGAGACGGTGGTTGGTGGATAATTACCACAAAGTTGTTATTTTCATTTTCATCACCAAATCCTAAGGTCGCCGTTTCCATTGATAACAATGTATCTGAGGCGACGCGCCCCCCGACCTTTGCCCCAATGATGGATTGATTGAAATTATTTATGTGTTGAGCATCAAGTCAGTTATGTATGTATATGTATATGTATATATTTTTTTATTCTCTTTATTTTATTTTAATTTTATGTTTCTACCCCTTGTTTTTTTGTTTTTTGTTTTTCCTTTGTCAAACTGTAATAGATGTAAATAAATAAAAAAAAAAAAAAAAAAAAAAAAAAAAAAAAGTCAGTTATCATCACTAACTCTTCACCGCCTCCCAACAGAACTCCAACCTTGTCCTGCAAGCAGACGTTCGGCTCATCGAACGACGCAGCAAAGATGAGGCGACGGGTGAGGTCATGTCGCTCACCGGGAAGCTGGAGGGCACGCGGATGGGCGACCGGTACCAGCGCACCAAACCACAGCAGCCCAAGGAGGAGCAGCGGCGGTCCAAGAAGCAGAAACGCGAGGACGCCCCCTCGGCCATCGCCATCAAGAACATGAGCATACTGGAACTGGACGACATGGCGGACATCTTCTACCGGCCCAAGAGCACGGAGACCAAGCAGACCTACGAGGTGATCCTGTCCTTCATCCAGGAGGCGCTCGGAGACCAGCCGCGCGACGTCATGTGCGGCGCCGCGGACGAGGTCTTGGCGGTGCTCAAAAACGACAAGCTGAAGGACCGCGACCGCAAGAAGGATACGGAGGAGCTCTTAGGGTCCCTGGCGGAGGAGAGGTTTGCCGTGCTGGTCAACCTGGGCAAGAAGATCACCGACTTTGGCCACGAGATGAAGACTGTCGCCAGCGAGGCCGTGCTGGACGAGACTCACGGCGTCAACGTCCAGTTTGAAGACTCGGAGGAAGAGGAGGAAGAGGATGTGGCTGGGGAGGTGGGTGAAGAGGAGGAGGAGGAGGGTGAGAATGAGGATGGAGTCACAGGATCCCACGCCATCCACGCGGAGAATCTGACGGGCCGGGAGCAGAGCGCCAAGAAGGAGCGCACGCTGTCCCCACACGACATCGGGGCACACTGGCTCCAGCGCGAACTGAACCGCTTCTACAACGACCCCATCCAGGCACAGACCAAGGCCAGCGACGTCCTGGAGATCCTCAAGTCTGCCAAGGACGACCGGGAGTGCGAGAACAAGCTGGTCCTCAACCTGGGCTACGACAAGTTTGAGTTCATCAAGGTGCTCAACAGGAACCGCCAGATGGTCCTGTACTGCACGCTGCTCGCCTCGGCCCAATCCGAGCAGGAGAAGGAGGAGGTGCGCAAAGTCATGCTGGCCGAGCCCAACCTCAAGCGCATTCTGGCCCTCTTAGAGAACGAGGAGGAGGCCATGGAACTCTCCAAAGACGGAGAGGAGATTGGAGGCACCAGACCCCGCCGCATCAACACGGAGGCCATGGAGACAGACGACAAGACGGGCCAGGTTCCCGGCCACAGGGAGTTCATTGACCTGGAGAGCCTGGTCTTTGCCACCGGCTCCCACTACAACTCCAACAAGAAGTGCCACCTGCCCGAGGGATCCACCCGGCAGATGAAGAAAGGCTACGACGAGATCCATGTCCCGGCCCTCAAGCCAAAGCCCTTCGCTCCGGACGAGACGCTGGTGCCTATTGCCAACCTGCCGACCTACGCACAGCCGGCCTTCGACGGCTTCAAGAACTTGAACCGCATCCAGAGCAAGCTGAACAAGGCGGCCACGGAGAGCGACGAGAACCTGCTGCTGTGCGCGCCGACGGGTGCCGGCAAGACCAACGTGGCGCTGCTCACCATCCTGCGGGAGGTGGGCAAGAACACCAACCAAGACGGCACCATCAACTCGGACGCCTTCAAGATCATCTACGTGGCCCCCATGCGCTCCCTCGTCACAGAGATGACCCAGAACTTCTCCAAGAGGCTGGAGCCGTACGGCCTCAAGGTCAACGAGCTGACGGGGGACCACCAGCTGACCCGGGAGCAGATCATGGAGACGCAGATCATTGTGTGCACGCCGGAGAAGTGGGACGTCATCACCCGGCGGGGGGGGGAGCGCGCCTACACCCAGCTGGTGCGCCTCATCATCTTTGACGAGATCCACCTCCTGCATGACGACCGTGGCCCCGTCCTGGAGGCCCTGGTGGCCCGCACCCTGCGCAACGCCGAGACCACCGGGGATGCCGTGAGGCTGGTGGGACTCTCGGCCACCCTGCCCAACTACGAGGACGTGGCCGCCTTCCTCCGGGTCAACCTCAAGACCGGCCTCTACTTCTTTGACAACAGCTTCCGGCCAGTGCCGCTGTCGCAGCAGTACATCGGCATCACGGAGAAGAAGGCCATCAAGCGCTACCAGGTGATGAACGACATTCTCTACGAGAAGGTGATGGAACACGCCGGCAAGAACCAGATCCTCATCTTCGTCCACTCCCGCAAGGAGACAGCCAAGACCGCCAAGGCCATCCTGGACATGTGCCTGGAGAAGGACACCCTCGGAAACTTCCTGCGCGAGGGTTCGGCCTCCACCGAGGTGCTGAGGACGGAGGCCGAGCAGGTGAAGAACAACGAGCTGAAGGGTCTCCTGCCCTACGGCTTTGCCATCCATCACGCCGGCATGAACCGCGTGGACCGTAACCTTGTGGAGGACCTGTTTGCGGACCGTCACATCCAGGTGCTGGTGTCCACGGCCACCCTGGCCTGGGGTGTCAACCTGCCCGCCCACACCGTCATCATCAAGGGTACGCAGGTGTACGACGCCAGCAAGGGCCGCTGGGTGGAGCTGGGCGCCCTCGACATCCTGCAGATGCTGGGCCGAGCCGGACGACCTCAGTACGACACCAAGGGCGAGGGCATCCTGATCACCAACCACTCTGAGCTGCAGTACTACCTCTCCCTCATGAACCAACAGCTGCCCATAGAGTCCCAGCTGCTGTCGCGCCTCCCCGACATGCTCAACGCCGAGGTGGTGTTGGGGACGGTGCAGAGTGTGCGCGAGGCCGTGCACTGGATGGGCTACACCTACCTCTACGTGCGCATGCTGAGGAGCGGCACGCAGTACGGCCTGCAGGGTGACGCCTCGGACAAGTATCTGCAGCAACACAGGGCCAACCTTATCCACTCGGCGGCCCTCAAGCTGGAGAAGAGTAACCTCATCAAGTACGATAAGAAGTCTGGCCACTTCCAGGTGACTGAGCTCGGTCGCATCGCCAGTTACTTCTACATCACGTGCGAGACCATGAGCGTGTACAACCAGCAACTGAAGCCGACCCTGAGCGAGATCGAGCTGTTCCGTGTGTTCTCGCAGAGTTCCGAGTTCAAGAACATCATGGTGCGGGAGGAGGAGAAGCTGGAGTTGAAGAAGCTGATGGAGCGCGTGCCGATCCCCATCAAGGAGAGTGTGGAGGAACCCAGCGCCAAGGTCAACATTCTACTCCAGGCGTACATCTCACAGCTCAAGCTCGACGGGTTCGCCCTCATGTCGGACATGGTGTACGTGACGCAGAGTGCCGGACGACTCATGAGGGCCACCTTCGAGATCGTGCTGCACCGGGGATGGGCACAGCTGGCTGACAAGACACTCAACCTGTGCAAGATGGTGGACAAGCGCATGTGGCAGTCCATGTCTCCCCTGCGGCAGTTCAGGAAGATCCCGGAGGAAGCCATCAGGAAGCTGGAGAAGAAGAGTGTGCCCTGGGAGCGCCTCTACGACCTCGGCCCCAACGAGATCGGCGAGCTGATCCGCATGCCTAAAGGTGGTAAGATGATCCACAAGTACATCCACCAGTTACCCAAGTTAGACCTTGAGACCCACATCCAGCCTATCACCCGGCAGATGCTCAAGGTGGAGCTGACCATCACGCCGGATTTCAAGTGGGACGAAAAGATCCACGGGCGCTCGGAGGCGTTCTGGGTCATGGTGGAAGACGTGGATGCCGAGAACATCCTTCACCACGAGTACTTCCTCCTCAAGCAGAAGTTTGCCGAGGACGAGCATGTAATCAAGTTCTTCGTGCCGGTGTTCGAGCCGCTCCATCCGCACTACTTCATCCGCATCACCTCCGACAAGTGGCTGTCCGCCGAGACCCAGCTGCCAGTGTCCTTCCGCCACCTCATCCTGCCGGAGAAATACCCGCCGCCCACGGAGCTGCTCGACCTGCAGCCGCTCCCCATCACCGCCCTGCGTAACCCACAATACGAGTCGCTCTACCGTACTCTCAATAAACAGCAACAGTTTAATCCCATCCAGACACAGGTCTTCAACGCCACCTACAACTCTGACGACAGTGTGTTTGTGGCCGCCCCGACAGGCTCCGGCAAGACCCTGTGTGCCGAGTTTGCCATCCTGCGCACCTTCAGTCAGGACGAGAACGCCCGCTGCGTCTACGTGGCCTCCAAAGACGAGATCGTGGAGAGCATGTATGAGCACTGGCAGGAGAGGTTCAGCAGCCTGGACAAGCGTGTGGTGCTGCTCACGGGGGAGACCGGCGCCGACCTCAAGCTACTGAACAAGGCCAACATTGTGGTGAGCACCGCCGAGAAATGGGACGTGCTCTCCCGCCGCTGGAAGCAGAGGAAGAACGTGCAGAACATCAGCCTCTTTGTTGTGGATGAGCTGCAGCTGATGGGCGGCTCGGATGGCCCCACGCTGGAGGTGGTCTGCTCTCGCATCCGCTACATCGCCTCCAAGATCAGCCGTCACATCCGCATCGTGGCCCTCAGCTCCTCCCTGGCCAACGCGCGCGACGTGGCACAGTGGCTCGGCTGCTCCTCAAACTACACCTTCAACTTCCACCCCAACGTGCGGCCTCTTCCCCTGGAGCTCCACATCCAGGGCTTCAACAACCCCCACAATGCCTCCCGTCTGTATGCCATGGCCAAGCCCGCCTACCTGGCCATCCTCAGACACAGCCCTCACAAGCCGGCCATGGTGTTCGTTCCCTCGCGCAAACAGAGCATGATCACGGCCAGCGACCTGCTCACATTCGCCGCCGCGGACAAGGAGCCGCAGCGCTTCCTGCTGGTGGGGCAGGAGGAGGTGGCGGAATTCCTCCCGCAGATCGGAGACGAGATGCTGCGGGAGTTGGTGGGCCAGGGCGTCGGATACCTGCACGAGGGGCTGGCGGCTCGGGATAGGCGGTTAGTGGAGCGACTGTTTGAGGCGGAGGCGATCCAGGTGGTGGTGGTGAGCCGGGCGCTGTGCTGGGGCATCACCGCGCCCTCACACCTGGTGGTCATCACCGACACACAGAGCTACAACGGCCGCCTCCATACCTACGAGGACTACCCCATCACAGACACCCTGCAGATGGTGGGCCGCGCCAACCGTCCCACCGAGACGACGAGGCAAAGTGCGTCCTCATGTGTCACTCCTCCAAGAAGGACTACTTCAAGAAGTTCCTTTACGAGCCGCTGCCCATCGAGAGCCACCTCGACCACGCCCTCCACGACCACTTCAACGCGGAGATCGTCACCCGGACCATCGAGAACAAGCAGGAGGCGGTGGATTACGTCACTTGGACCTTCCTCTACCGCCGCATGACACAGAACCCCAACTACTACGGCCTGCAGGGCGTCTCCCATCGCCACCTCTCGGACCACCTCTCAGACCTGGTGGAGTCGACGCTGCACGACTTGGAGGAGTCCCGCTGCATCACCATCGAGGACGACATGGACACGGCGCCGCTCAACCTGGGGATCATCGCCTCATACTACTACATCAACTACACCACCATCGAGCTCTTCAACAAGTCCCTCAACAGCAAGACAAAGATCCGGGGACTCCTCGAGATCATCTCCAGCGCGGCAGAGTACGAGAGTGTCCCGATCCGCCACGGGGAGGAGGACGCGCTACGCCGCCTGGTGCAGAAGGTTCCCAACAAGCCTGAAGGGAAGGTGTCCGACCCTCACACCAAGACCAACCTCCTCCTGCAGGCGCATCTCTCCCGTCTCACCCTGAGCGCCGAGCTGCAGCAAGACACAGAGCTGGTCCTCGGCCGTGCCTTGAGGCTCATCCAGGCCTGTGTGGATGTGCTGTCCTCCAACGGCTGGCTGGCACCCGCCCTCTCTGCCATGACCCTCGCCCAGATGGTGACGCAGGCCATGTGGTCCAAGGACTCCTACCTCAAGCAGCTGCCGCACTTCATGGCTGAGATCATCGAACGCTGCGAGGCTAAAGAGGTCACGTCCGTATTCGACATCCTAGAGCTGGAAGACGAGGACCGCAACCGCCTCCTACAGCTCTCCGACGCCCAGATGACGGACGTGGCTCGCTTCTGCAACCGTTATCCCAGCATCAACCTTGACTACGAGGTGATGGAGGCGGAGGCCATCACCAGCGGGTCCATGGTGAACGTGGAGGTGGTACTGGAGCGCGAGGACGAACCGGGACCCGTCATTGCCCCGCTCTTCCCACACAAGCGAGAGGAAGGGTGGTGGGTGATCATCGGGGACCCTAAGCCTAACTCCCTCATCTCCATCAAGCGCCTCACCCTGCAGCAGAAGGCCAAGGTGAAGCTGGACTTTGTGGCGCCCAGCGAGGGGGCCTACGAGTATCGCCTCTACTTCATGAGTGACGCGTACATGGGCTGCGACCAGGAGTACAAGGTGCCTCTTAGGGTGCGCGAGGCTGAGTCTGAGTCAGAGTCGGATAGTGACTAAAACCTCATTCTTTTTTGCATTGAGATTTTTCTATGACGTTTTATTTTGCATCAGGGTTCATATATGGCCTTTTTTTGCATCAGGGTTCATCTATGGCCTTATTTTGCATCAGGGTTCACCTATGACTCCTCCACTGTTGGTTAGTCAGAGTCTGAATCAGATAGTGACTAAAACCAGGTACTTTTTTCCATCAGGATTCATGTATGACCTTTTTTTTGGCATCAGGGTTCATCTGTGACCTGTTTTTGCATCAGGGTTCACCTATGACTCCCTCTCTACTGTGTCTATACGTGCCTGGAGTCATGGTTTAAAGTTGTTGACTCGGCCTACTCAGATTCTTCAGCCTATCTTGGCACAGAGAAGATAGTCCAGTTTTGTGAATACTTCTCGAGTCAATTACATACTTAACATGCATTGTATAATTTACTATGTGTGTGCTGAGTAATGGTATCCATGGAGTAGGCAATGTAATACACCTCATTTATGTGGTATGATTTTGCCTCTAGGTATTCTCCCGTCTCAGTGGTGACATCTCTGCACATGTATTCAGCTTTTATTTTACAGGGCCTGAGCTACACTGTATGGCCCCGTCTCTTAGCTGCATTTTATCATTTTATCATCTACATAATATTATGGGAGGAGGCCAAGGGGGCGCCCACAAGGCTCGTGGCTGGGGCAAGTTGATGTTTCTTGTCGAGAGCTGCTTGGTATGGGAAAGGAGCCTGCATGGGAACTCGCGCGTGGTGACCCCCGGGAGTGGCGTCGTAGGGTGGGCGAGGCGACGCGCCCCCCGGCGTATGCCCCCAATGATTGATTGATTGATAATATTATAATGATGATAATAATAATAATTGTGTTCTCCCCTGAAGGCATACTGGAAAACAACAACACAATACATAGACATCCTTCATGTTAATCCTTCTAATGAGTGTTAATCCATCTTCATGTTTAATTAAATAAGTACGGGGTCATTTATAGCAAGAGTATTGTTATTGTCACAGTAATCATTTTGTACAGTATTAGAATAACCTTTTTTTATCTACATGTATACAATTGTATGTATATTTTTTTATAGACTAAGATTAAAAAACACCAAAGGTAGATGTTTTTTTAATGTGATTAATCCCTCCAGATACACATACTGGTTTTGACTCACATAAATGGACAGATTAGGATGAGGGAATATAAGATACTTGTCCCCTCCTATCTCTCTCTCTCTCTCTCTCTCTCTCTCTCTCTCTCTCTCTCTCTCTCTCTCTCTCTCTATCTCTATCTCTCTCTCTCTCTCTCTACTTCTCCCTCTTTCTCATATCTCTCTCTCTCTTTCTGCTGGGTACCGAGCACGTGGGTATCTCGGGCAATGAACGCGTTGATTCTTTGGCGCGCTCGGCCACTATGTCCCAATGCCCCCGTTTCTCAAACTTGCCAGCCTCCGACTACTACCCTTCCTTTAAATCTTTCCTATTCGACCGCTGGCAATCCTCCTGGACCACTTTCTCTGCCAATAAACTTCGCCTGATCAAACCCTCTATCTCTCCATGGTCAAATCCTTACCACTAATAGACGTTGGGAGACTGCTCTCGCACGCTTACGCATAGGTCATACCAACCTCACACACTCCTATCTCATGTCACGCTCCTCCCCAACCCTCTGCACCTCCTGTCAAGTTCCTCTCTGTCCAACATGTCCTAATATCCTACCCCCATCTTACTCCTGCCCGTTCCAGTTCCTTCCCTCATTTGTCCTCCCTTTCTCGACCTCCCTGTCTTGCGGACATTCTCCCGGAATCCCCCTAGCTCCTCCCTGGAAAATTTTACCTCCTTCCTCCAACAAATCCACATCCTCCATCTGATCTAACCATCCTGCTGTAACATTCCGTTCTTTCCCCTTCCCTCATCGTTTACCTATTATTCTTTAACCCTGACCCTTTATATGCTTTGCCATAGTGCCATATGACCTCTGATGTCTGGCACATTCACCTTTTTAGGCATTAAATCTCTCTCTCTCTCTCTCTCTCTCTCTCTCTCTCTCTCTCTCTCTCTCTCTCCTATCTCTACTTCTCCCTCTCTCATCTCCCTCTCTCTCTCTCTCTCTCTCTACTTCTCCCTCTTCCTCATCTCTCTCTCTCTCTACTTCTCTCTTCCTCATCTCTCATCTCTTCCTCTCCTCTCTCTCTCTCTCTCTCTCTCTCCTCTCTCTCTCTCTCTCTCTCTCTCTCTCTACTTCTCTCTCTCTCTCTCTCTACTTCTCTCTCTCTCTCTCTCTCTCTCTCTCTCTCTCTCTACTTCTCCCTCTCTCTCTCTCTCTCTCTCTCTCATTAGGTTTAGAGCATAAAGTAGAAGTATATGATTATGATAACCTTTATAAAGTTATAAATATGAGTGTAAGAAGACAAGGGGACACTTTTATGTGCTCAGTATGTCTCTTAAAAGTTCTTATAAGTAACCAAAATACCTCCTAAAGTTCTTATAAGTAACCAAAATGCCTCTTTAAAAGTTCTTATAAGTAACCAAAACTAACTTTTTAACAGGTAACTAAGGTCTTCTAAAGCTCTCTTAAGTATATATCAGGCTATCTAAAAGTTCTGTTAGTTAAATAGGTCCTCTTAAAGTTAATATGAGTAACTAATACCCTCTTAAACTCCATGCAAGTAGGTAATTTAGACAACAAAAAAGATCATTTTTGTGAAGACCATGTTCGGACGCTCAACACTGGCTTAAGACTCCTATTATAAACCTAAAATTAATATTACAACTAAATATCATATACAAAATAGGATACGTATATTTATTAGATGTAAAATTATGAATAAAAGGGTAGATTAGTGATAGGATAATTAAATATGTTTTTTATGGATGTTAGTGAAGGGGTCGAGACAGTGTTTTGTTGTGGGTAGATGTGTCAGGATGAGGGACATTTAACACTCTTATTTCCTCTTTATTCCCCTCTCCTCCGCCTCCCACATCATGAATTCCCACAGGAGGAACCATCCCTCGACCAGATTCACCACCTATATAGAGTTCGAAGAGGTGAGTAGCCATTTAAAGGAATGGTTGGAAGAAAGGATGAATGTTGCCTTTCTCGGCCTCTCAGTTCAAGGAAGCTTGCGGTGCAGGAAGTCGCTTACAGTCACGAGAAATACAGTTGCTTACAGTTACAGTTCAAGGTTGTTGTTGGGTACAGTTACAGTTAATGAAGGTAAAAATGGAAGAGAACTTCGCGGTCATTTTCAATTAATAAAGGTTACAGTTGGATACAGTTACAGTTCATGAGAGTTACAGTTGGATACAGTTACAGTTCATGAGAGTTACAGTTGGATACAGTTACAGTTCATGAGAGTTACAGTTGGATACAGTTACAGTTCATGAGAGTTACAGTTGGATACAGTTACAGTTCATGAGAGTTACAGTTGGATACAGTTACAGTTCATGAGAGTTACAGTTGGATACAGTTACAGTTCATGAGAGTTACAGTTGGATACAGTTACAGTTCATGAGAGTTACAGTTGGATACAGTTACAGTTCATGAGAGTTACAGTTGGATACAGTTACAGTTCATGAGAGTTACAGTTGGATACAGTTACAGTTCATGAGAGTTACAGTTGGATACAGTTACAGTTCATGATAGTTACAGTTGGATACAGTTACAGTTCATGAGAGTTACAGTTGGATACAGTTACAGTTCATGAGAGTTACAGTTGGATACAGTTACAGTTCATGAAGGGGTAAAAATGGACGAGGACTGCGCGGTCATTTTCTGAGACAGTTTATGAGAGCCTCCTTTTAAAGCTCGCTATTGACTCCCCACTAACTACCCCATGACTGAGTCCATCCCAATCATTTACTGGGTAGACAGGTAACGTCTAGGTAATAAGATAATAGGTAATTAGGTAATGATATATTAGATAGCCTAATGATATTGACTTTTTTTTTTTTTTTCTGTGGTTTGAAGCAATAATTGTGTTACATAATTAAACCAATATGTCTGTAATGGTTTTTTTTTAATGTTATCATCCTTGTTTCACGGTCCCAAGCTCGAGTCTGGCTTCATCCTAATATATTTTGTTTGATTATATTTTGGGCTTTTTGATTTAGCCTCTAAGCTTGGATTGGTAACTGTATTTGGTTTCTTGCTATATTGGAAGATTTTCTGTAATATTTCAGTACCATTTCTGTATTATTTCTGTATCTTAATAGGCGGCCAATAAGTATTTGTTAATGTCAATGTATGAAATGCCGTATCCCGTATCGCCATATCCCGCCATCACCACCATGTAAACATCTACCACATTAACCACACACCCTACCACACTAACCACACACCCTACCACACTAACCACACACCCTACCACACTAACCACACACCCTACCACACTAACCACACACCCTACCACACTACCACACACTCTACCACACTAACCACACACCCTACACATTACCACCACCCTACGCACACTAACCACACACCTACCACATATACGACACACTCTTACACACTAACACCACTACCTACACTAACTAACGCACACCCTAACAACTAATCCAACACCTGACAACTAACCCAACCCGTACCACACACCACACACCTACCACTAAACACACCCTACCACGCAACCACACACCCTACCACATTAACCACACACCCTACCACACTAACCACACACCCTACCACATTAACCACACACCCTACCACATTAACCACACACCCTACCACATTAACCACAGCCCCTACCACACTAACCACACACCCTACCACACTAACCACACACCCTACCACACTAACCACACACCCTACCACACTAACCACACACCCTACCACATTAACCACACACCCTACCACACTAACCACACACCCTACCACACTAACCACACACCCTACCACACTAACCACACACCCTACCACATTAACCACACACCCTACCACACTAACCACACACCCTACCACATTAACCACAGCCCCTACCACACTAACCACACACCCTACCACATTAACCACAGCAAAGACACTCAACATTTGGCATACTACAGTACCTGTAAGCTCTATAAATCTTAGTTAGAACATAAGAAAATAAGGAAGCTACAAGAGGCCGTGAGACCTACACGAGGTAGTTCCTGTTACTTAACACTACCTATATCCACCTCTCTTCCCCATCCATGAATTTATCCAGCCTCCTTTTAAAGACCCCAATAGACTCCGCATTGACCATCTGACGACTTAGTCCATTCCAATCATTCACCACCCTATTTGTGAACCAGTTTCTCCCTATTTCCTTTTTAAATCTAAGTGCCTACTGGCTACAAAGATTGCAAAGAAAGAAAATCAGTCATGCCAGTAAAAGTTTAATGATTGTATGTGTTCTTTTTATGTTCCAGAGACCAGTCGATGTTCCCGAGGAGAAAATACAGCCCAGGCTTCTCCCAGGTTAGTGATCTTGTCTCTCTCTCTCTCTCTCGCTCTCGCTCTCGCTCTCGCTCTCGCTCTCGCTCTCGCTCTCGCTCTCGCTCTCGCTCTCTCTCTCTCTCTCTCTCTCTCTCTCTCTCTCTCTCTCTCTCTCTCTCGCTCTCTCGCTCTCTCGCTCTCTCTCTCTCTCATTGTACACATTTTTCCGTCACTATGTGGATATATTGTCGCCTCTGTGGTGCAGTGGCTAGCGTGCCTGGCGACGAATCTGCGGGCACTGGTTCGAATCCGGGCCAGGGCAAGTCGGCGACCAGCCCACCCAACTGTTCTTCCTTCCTTTCGGGGTTGATAAATCGGTACCTGGGGAAACCTGGGGAAGGTAACTGTGGTAACCCGTGTGTCACACTAGCCTTGTGTCCCGGGGTAACGGGTCCTCACCCACCACAGGCTCTAAGGGCTAATGCCATGGAGATGAGCACCGAATGCCACGTGCAGCTTAGCGTATGCCCCCATCTTTACCTTACCTTTATGTTATTCATTGTTCTGTGTATACAGCTAAGTATTAATTATCCAACCTTGGGGGGACCGAAGGTAGGTCGGATAATTGGAATAGTCGGATGTTCGGATATCACAGTAACCATAAACGTAAGGACAAAATGGTATAGAACATAAAAGATGCAGCTCTTGAAGGCCGATCCAGTAGTATATGCGTAAGTAAAATTCATGCATAAATAAAGCCACAACTCAATGTTTTCTAAATAACTAAAAAAAACTAAGTAAAATAAATGGCCAAACCAAGACACAATGTGGTGGTGAAAAAAGTCGGTTGTTTGGACAAGTCGGATGTTTGGAGGTCGGATGTTGAGAATTTGGCTGTATATAGTTGATGTTTTTTATGATATTAGTTTATTAGTATGAGTGAATGTTTACACTTAATGCTCCCATCTTTACCTTTTATATGTGGGTTCATATGGTTCGGTCAATTACTATGGTGGTGGTGGTGGTGGTGGTGGTGGTGGTGGTTGTGGTTATGGTGTACTGCAGCACTCAGGAAGAATACCTAATGGCTCTTATCTTGTATAGGGCTCAAGGGGGATTATAGGATACTATTATTAGGAGGAGGGGTGAGGTGCAAGTTGTTGTTGTGTGGCTTCCCGAGAGACTAGCAGTGTGCCTCCTTCCCCCCACTCGCCACTCGTGCTCCTGCTGACCCTGCTTCAACACCCGACCCTGCTTCTCTCACAGACCAACATTGGAACTATAGGGCACAAGGAATAAAGAAAATAAGGAAGCTACAAGAGGCCCTGGATCTGTAGGACACAAGGAAAAGAGAAAATAAGGACACTACAAGAGGCCATGGATCTGTAGGGCACAAGGAAAAAAGAAAATAAGGAAGCTACAAGAGGCCATGGAACTATAGGGCACAAGGAAAAGAGAAAATAAGGAAACTACAAGAGGCCATGGATCTGTAGGGCACAAGGAAAAAAGAAAATAAGGAAGCTACAAGAGGCCATGGAACTATAGGGCACAAGGAAAAAAGAAAATAAGGAAGCTACAAGAGGCCACCAGAGGATTCCAGCATGTTTACGGAGCACCAAGGCTGTCGTACTCGCCATGATCTGTGTGTATACAATAACGGCCATGGTCACCACTGCCTTTGCTTTCGCCGCCTTCGTGTACATTGAATACAAACGCTTCCAGGTGCTTGAGTGGTAGAACCCGTGTGGCTGGGTGGGTCTCGGTGGGTTACGGTGGGTCTCGGCAGAGGAAGACAGTGCTGGAAGTGATTTAACACCCGAGGACAAAACTTGAAGCGTGTTAGACAAGATGGACATTTATAGACCACCTTTTATGCCAGCCTTATCCGTGTACCATCAGAGCAGTGGAGAGGAGAAGTTCTGTGTCATGATGCTTGCCGGAAGATGAGAGAACAGTGTTTGAAACATTTGCAATCATGTTGTTGACTATGATCTGGACAGAGCATTACATAAGAACATAAAAAAATAAGGAAGCTACAATAGGCCGTGAGACCTACACGGGATAGTTCCTGTACATTAAGACTGTTGTTTACTAAGCATGGCCTCTGTGAAGGGTGACGAGGTGCCCGGCAGGGGTGTCAGGAAGACGTCCCTGGAGGCAGTCATCCCCAAGCCCGGCGATGAGAAGGCCAAGACTCTGCGGCGGGTGAGAAGCGACTCCCTGGCTCCTCCCGCCCCCACCTTCACCCCAATGCTTCTAAGGGATGAGAGGAACCACTCGCCTAAGAACTCGCCCAAGATAAAAAAGGTAAACATGGATGGTCCCGCCGTGTCTGGGGACTCGGCAAAGACCTCAAGAAGTCCCATGAAGCTAGTCCCGTGTGAGCAGAGACGCAGGAGCTCGCTGCAGCCGGGAATGGTGTTGGATGTCGCCGCTCTTCACAAGCTCAAAAAGCAGCATGAATCTGTCTTCAGTAGCTCCATGCAGTCTCTCAAAGTCAGCCCTCCATCAGACCCTTCCCAGACCAACCACCACACAGACCAGTCACGCTTGAGACCCAACTTCCGTGTGACCTATTCCCTCAGTGCCAACGACCGGGTGAGCATCGGGGAAGGCAGCGACTCCTCTGTGTACCACTCCTCCGTCATGTTCCCGGCGGAGGAAGGAACAAAGGCGTCGGGGAACCTTCTGGAAGACCCGAGGAAGGCGCGGGATCGATTCAAACGTCGCATGTCCTCGCCCACCATACAAAACCTGAAGCGTCATCAGGACGGCGGCAGCAGCCAGGCCAGGGTGGTGGCCTTCCCGTGCGAGGGCCGGCGACACTCCATCATGGACGTGCCCAACATGTCTTTCGAGCTGTCAAAACTACCCTCGAAATCAAGGCGTTACTCGACACAGGAAGATCTCAGTACTAACACCACCCCCTCCCACCCCACCCCCACCCTACACATCCGCAGGGACGCCTCCGACCGCCCAGCCCAAAACAAGCTGACAACACCGCCCAAGGATTACCGCGGCAGCATTGACAGTCAGGTGCTGGTGCAGCAGCGGCAGGACTGCAACAAGGAGCTGGCGGATCAGAACTGCCGCTCCTACTTTGGCATAGTGCTGAGTGTGCTGTGCTTTGTGCTGTTCCTGTGGTACCTAGGCATGGCCACCAGCAAGTTTATCAGGTCCTCGCTCTCCTTTGAGGTGTTCAGCAGGGTGTCGTCCACGCAGCTGGGTCGGTGCAGGAGGTGGTGGTGTATATAACGGCCCAGGACGACTCTGGGGACAACACCTGAGTTTTTTTTATTTATTTTTATTTTTTATTTAAACAAAAATTACAATAAGGCTTAAAGTTACACGTTGTATGTGCAACTATTTTAAAAGCCTATACATAAAAGAGATATACAATAAGATCATAACATACAAAATATACAATATATACAAGGAATATTTTGTGAATGTTTGTCCCGCACACAGACACAGGAGCAGCCATGGGCTCTGTGTTAGAGTCAAAAGTCCAAAAGACAAGAACTGTTTTAAAAGGTTTTTCTAATCAAAGAAAAACTATATTTTAAGCAGAATATTAAAATTTTGAAAATATTTGTTTATTACAGAAAAAACAGGTGCTACTCTAAATAAATGTTGGGCCAAAACAATGTTATAATGCCTCTTCTAAACACTTGTCAGTAGTTGTGAAGTTTGTGTATGAGCTGTGGCCTTCCAACACGTCTGTAACATGTACGGTAACAGCCACAAAACTACCTTGTTGGTGATGACAACCTCCAGGATATGTTGTAACAGTGTGTCAGGAATAAAAATCCTTCCCAGTGTTGTGTTTGTGTTGCCTTGCCATACTGACAGAGACTAGTGTTCCTTTTTTTATTTATTTATTTATTTATTTATTTATTATTATTATTATTATTATTATTATTTTTTGTTTTTTTTTGTTTATACACTACAATCAACAATAACAACAACAGTGTGCACATATCCAACTAACAACAACAGTGTGAAGAACTAAACTTCCCGAACTAAATTGGCCCACCGCCCCTTTTTATATTATTTTACTGTCTTCTTTATAGGGACTGGCAATCAAGCGAACTTTTTGTTACTTTTTTTTTTCCCCCATTGGCCAGTCCTTTGTGGTGTAAAAAAAAAAAATTGTAAAAAGATATCAGACTCAATAGCATAAAATACAGTGGTGGGCGCCGTTAATCAAAAAGTTAACTTCGTTAACCGTTAATCCGTTGACCAAAAAATTTACTTCGATAACCGTTAATCAGTTAATTCTTTAAAAATGTAACGGAAGTTATCGATAAACCGTTAACGTTAATTTTTATTATAGAAAAAAACATAAAATCAGTTTTTGCTCTAAAACCACCTAAAAACACCTCTGCAAAGTGCCAAAACTATAAAATCAGCCTGTATGGGGTTTTTTAAGGGCTTTAGAACCCAAAAATTAGTTTTATTTTGCTTTAGAGTAAAAAAAAAAAAAAAAAGGCAGATTTTATAGTTTTAACTTTTAAAAAAACCTAAAAAAGCTGATTTCATAGTTTTGGTCCTGTTTTAGGTTTTTAAAGGCTTTTACAGCCAGAAAAGGGTGAAAAAAACATAAATGAAACACAATATTAGTATAAAACAAAAAAATTGTGTTAGCGGACTTGAGTTAACGGAAGTTAATTAGTCCGATAATGATTTCCAAAGTTAACTTAAAAGTTAAATCGTTAACGAAAATGTTAACTTCGTTAATTAACGATTAACGGTTTGGTGCCACCTTTGATAAAATATCAGACACTGTCCAGGCATTGAGATAAGATGCTGTATACAATGTACCAATACAAATACTTATCTTACAGTGATTAAGATAGCTGATAACTGATGGTAGCAGGAAACAATAGAAAGGTATAACCCTGTGTGGCTATCAGTGCTAAGTCTTGGCATCCATTGTGGCTTAGCATAGTAGTATACTCTGGTTTTTTAACCCCTTCACGCCCAGATCTTTCCTTTGCTATAAAAAATTGTATGTTGTCGAGCCATAAAATTACGAAAAGTAACTGTACACGTATGCCAAATTAGTTTGTCAACAAGGATACTAAACAGGTCATATCTATAAATTATTGCTTATATTCACTTAAAATTGTCTTATGGTACTTAAGTTACAATGGAAATTACGTTCTGGGTCTCAAGGGGTTAACGAGGTGAAAAATCCTGACCCCTTGCTGCTTACTGACTGATATTTGATGCCAGGAGAAGGGAATATTATGCTTCTTCTAAATTTCAGTTGTATTTGATCATAGTTAACCATATTATCAGGTTACCATAGGCATCATTTTAACCATGAGACCTAATGATAGAATGGAATTTTTGCCTCGTTAATAAAATAGACTATAGTAGGAGGGAGATAAAGAGATAGTGAAGGGTGGGTATAGGAATTGTCTCCTTGGTGAAGAGATAAGGGATGAGATAACATACTGCTTTATTTAAAGGTAAAAAATGCTTAACTCTTTGAGACCCAGAACGTAATTTTCATTGTAATTTTTGTACCATTAGACGATTTTTAGTGACTATAAGCAATGTTTTATAGATATGACCTGTTTAGTATCCTTGTCCACTAGCAAATTTGGTATATTAAGTAACTTTTCGTAATTTTATGGCTAACAACAGACAATTATCTATAGTAAAGGAAAGATCTTGGTGTGAAGGGGTTAAGAGGTCAAAATATATGAGTTATGATAATATAAGAGTTCTAGAATATAGGAGTTAGTTCTAGTTTCTCTTCCTTCTTTCAAGAGTAGTTTCCATTTTATAATTTACTAGAACGAATAAAATAGCGTGTGGCCTAGCAAGAAAGGTGTTCAAATCTAGACTAATGGCACAAATCTAGTATTTCATCAAAAGTATATGGAGTTTGATTTAATTTTTTCCTCTGCCTTTCAAGAGTTTCTAGAGTAAGAGTAAGTAATATAGAAGTATATAACAATAAGAAGAAATAGCAATATAATATAGAAGAGTAAGAATTTTGTTTGTTTATCCTTTCAAAAGTTTCAAGAGTATATATTATTTTACGATTTACAAGAAGGGGAAAAAATGAGTTTGTAGGCTAATGAGAAAGGTGTTCAAATTTAGACTAATGGTGCAAATCTAGTACTGTGTTTCATCAATAATAATAATAATAATTGTATTTTCACCCGAAGACATACAGAAAAAAAAAAACTTGAGTTTGGAGTTTGATTCTAATTTTTTCCTCCGCCTTTCAAGAGTATTTTACAATTTACAAGAACGGAAAAAATGAGTGTGTAGGCTAATGTGAAAGGTGTTCAAATTTAGACTAATGGCGCAAATCTACCGTAGATAACAGTCAAGTCGCCACCTGCAGTGATGTCGCCAGCCGCCATATATTACGAATTATAGCATCACTACTGATTTTTATGTGCCACTGAAGATGATACACAGTAGTTTATATCATGACTGTATAATCTACCCTGTTTCAGCGTTGTTTTATGCTTTGTAGCTGCAAGTATAGACAGTTTCAAATTTTGCTACGCGGTTTTTTTTGGGGCGACGACGACAGCGGTACGACACTCAGTAAATAAACACGAGATGGCGACTCTACTGTTGGTAACCACTTTGTGGATATTTTTGTCATTTGTTCATTTATAGCCATACTATGACACAGATGAAGACACAAAATGACACAGACTCTCCAGATAGCCCCTTCTAACTTTCCTGAAATCATGGATGTAGAAATGTAAGTATTAACGCCACCACACGTCTGTAAACAGAAAAATAAGTTGTCCTGGCGACTTAACTGTTATCTATGGTAGTATTTCATCAATAGAGTTTGGAGTTTCATTCTAATTTTTTCCTCCACCTTTCAAGAGTATTTTACAATTGTATCATAAAAAATCTAGTATTTCATTAATCACAGATAAAAATATAAGAGTTATGATAATAAAAGAGTCTAGAAAAAATATATTTCATCAATAGAGTTTGGAGATTGATTCTAAATTTGTCTTCCTTCTTTCAAGAGTAGACCATTACCAGTTATTACCATTGCTTTCAAGAGTAGACCATTACCAGTTATTACCATTACTTTCAAGAGTAGACCATTACCAGTTATTACCATTACTTTCAAGAGTAGACCATTACCAGTTATTACCATTGCTTTCAAGAGTAGACCATTACCAGTTATTGCCATTACTTTCAAGAGTAGACCATTACCAGTTATTACCATTACTTTCAAGAGTAGACCATTACCAGTTATTGCCATTACTTTCAAGAGTAGACCATTACCAGTTATTACCATTACTTTCAAGAGTAGACCATTACCAGTTATTACCATTACTTTCAAGAGTAGACCATTACCAGTTATTACTTACTTCAAGAGTAGACCATTCCCAGTTATACCATTACTTTCAAGAGTAGACCATTACCAGTTATTACCATTCTTTCAAGAGTAGACCATTACCAGTTATTACCATTACTTTCAAGAGTAGACCATTACCAGTTATTACCATTACTTTCAAGAGTAGACCATTACCAGTTATTACCATTACTTTCAAGAGTAGACCATTACCAGTTATTACCATTACTTTCAAGAGTAGACCATTACCAGTTATTACCATTACTTCGGAGTAGACCAAGAGTTACCATTTTACAATTTACAAGAGGCAAAAAAATGAGTAATGAGTATAGTATTGTGTATGTTGGTGTTAGAAGCAGGAAACCTTAGAGTGTGTCCCTGTGTGTGTGTGTGTGTGTGTGTGTGTGTGTGTGTGAAGTGTGCCAAGCCAGGGAGGGATACGGCTATTGCGTCACCACTCTTTATGTCACAGCAAACACCATGACCCACTGATATGTTATGGCCCTTAGTAAGCCAGGATGGAATGGTAGCAAGAATAAGCATGTTTTTAGGTATCCCTTCGTATGTATGTGTATTTAATAGTTTATTTATTGCTACATTTTTGGTCTCTTAAATTTTTGTCATATATTCCTCGTAACCCTAGAGCCGGGGTGGGGAACCATTTTACTACCAAGGGCCGTTTGGATATTCATGACATCATTCGCGGGCCATACAAAACTATCAACTTAAAAATCAGCCTGCTTTTTTTAGCCGACGAGAACCATATGTGAATTATACGTGTCTGTCCCGTCATCTACGTGTCCTATCCGCCCCATAATGGACGTGCTTGTCCCTTAGAATTTACGTTATATATATTATGCATGCACTTAATAACAATTTATGTTGGTATGAAAATATAGCTAGATTTATTGGATTTCAAGTCGTTTGTGATTGCCTTGGGAGGGCCTGACCAAATGGTTTTGCGGGCCATATACGGCCCGCCGGCAGGATGCTCCCCACCCCTGGCCTAGAGGAATATATACCCCTATATACCACTAACTCACCTTATTTATTCTGTCTCTCATACGGCCTCTTATAGCTTTCTAATATTGTTATGTTCTCTCACCACAGGGGAGATCATGATAGCCAAGGCCAACAACGTGCTCAAGTTTGCTCCGCTGAAAGCCAACCGCACGGGCATCTCCGGCACCTTGTTTGTGACCAACTTTAAGGTTTCTTTTGTCACCTCCCTGCCGCTGGAGACCAAGGTAAGACAGGATTTACTGCAGGCTATTGATGTTACTCTATTTATTTTACCGCGTGTTGGACCATTGATCCTTTGAGCTCAGCTGGAAAAGCGTAGATTTAAAAATGAAATAGGGAAAAACTGGTTCACAAATAGGGTGGTAAATGATTGGAATGAACTCAGTAGACAGGTAGTTAGTGTGGAGTCAACGGGGAGTTTTAATTAATGAGTGAGAATGAGGCTGGCTAAATTTATGGATGGGGATGAAAGGTGGATTTAGGTAGTGTTAAGTAACAGGAACTACCACGTGTAGGTCTCACGGGCTCTCGTAGCTTCCTTATTTCCTTATTTCTTATGTTCTTATGTACTAATATATTGCTTTTACTCCCTCTACAGGAGAAGGAGATGCATAGCAAGAGTCTGCAGAACCACTTCCTGGGGGTGCATGACGTCTGCCTCTCAGAAGTGGACATGGTGAACCAATTCTCCGAGGAAAACACCAAAAAGAAACGTTTGCTGTACAACGCCCAGATGCCTCAAAGACTGTCCGGGCTGCAGCTGGTGTTAAAGGTACACGGCATGGATGTATTTTTGCCGCAGGAATAATTAGAAATGTCTCCTTTTTTTTTTTTTTTTCCTAAGTTTCCACATTGTTATTTTATATGAAAGGTAAAAAAAAAAAATAACCCAAAACGAATGAAATCAACTTTTCTTCGGCTTAAGGTACACTGTAGCGCTGTCTTTTTACTTCACAAATACAGAAATGTCTTGTGAAATGTTTTTTTTTTTTTTTTTTTTTTTTTTTTTTTTTTTTTTTTTTTTCTTTCCCACGACCCTCTAACCTCATAAGATATTACAGGAAAATCTGACGTTAAACAGAAAGAAGAAGAAGAAGACTATGAATTAAATTAACTGTTCTTCCTGTCAATTTTCAGAGCCTGCGAGTCATCAACTTCAGCTTTAAGTTCACCCCGACGGGCGAGGACATTCGGGTGGCTCAGGCCCTTCTGCACCACGCCTTCCCTACCTCCATAGACCACTTGTTCCTCTCCTGCGGATACCCCCCTCCGTCGCCCGGCATCCCTGACTTCTGGTGAGCCCTTTAACCCCTTCACGCCCAGATCTTTCCTTGCTATATAAAGTTGTCTGTTTGTTAGCCATAGAATTACGAAAAGTAACTTAATATACCAAATTAACTAGTGGACAAGGATACTAAACAGGTCATATCTACAAAACAGTGCTTAGGTTCACTAAAAATCGTCTAATGGTACCCAAATTACAATGGAAATTACGTTCTGGGTCTCAAGGGGATAATAGATTGTTTGGGTTCTGATAAGGCTCTGTTTTGTCGATCGGCATTTAAATATTTTCTTTTTTTTCTTTTTAAATTTATTGGGATAATGAGAAATGGTTTGTGTAGTGTATCATAAGGCTGGAAAAGCGTAGATTTAAAAAGGAAATAGGGAAAAAACTGGTTTACAAATAGGGTGGTAAGTGATTGGAATGGACCCAGTCATCAGGTAGTTAGTGCGGAGTCATTAGGGAGTTTTAAAAGGAGGCTAGACAGTGTCATGGATGGGGATGAAAGGTGGATGTAGGTAGTGTTAAGTGTCATAAGTAACAGGAACTACCACGTGTAGGTCTCCCAGCCTCTTGTAGCTTCCTTATGTTCTTATGTTCTTATGTTCTTATGTTCTTATGTTCTTATGTTAAGGAAGCTACAAGAGGCACATAGGCGACTTAATGTTATAGGATATCAATACATTGCTTCCATTAGGGTGGTAAATGAGCTTTAGAAGGAGGCTGGATAAATTCATGGATGGGGATGAAAAGTGGATGTAAGTAGTGTTAAGTAACAGGAACTACCACGTGTAGGTCTCCCAGCCTCTTGTAGCTTCCTTATGTTCTTATGTTCTTATGCCGCCAAGACCACTCCAGCAGAAATAAGTATAAAAAATCTCAGTTCAGATCAGTAACTTGCACACCAACACGTTCCCATCAAGATCAATAGACTTTTAATAGAATAGTATAGATAGATACATAGATAATAGATAGCATGCCTATTAATCTGTTCTGCTGTTGTTATGTTGCAGCCTGGCACAAGACTGGGAGCGAGAATTACAGAGAACCCGCTGTCCCAACTGGAGGGTCTCTAAGCATAACGAGTTCTTCAATCTTTGTGCTTCGTAAGTATACAGGTCTGCTACAGCTAAGTATTAATTATCCGACCTTGGGGGGACCGAAGGTAGGTCGGATAATTGGAATAGTCGGATGTTCGGATATCACAGTAACCATAAACGTAAGGACAAAATGGTATAGAACATAAAAGATGCAGCTCTTGAAGGTCGATCCAGTGGTAGACGCGAAAGTAAAATTCATGCATAAATAAAGCCACAAATCAATGTTTTCTAAAAATAAAAAATAAAACTTAGTAAAATAAATGGCCAAAACAAGACACAATGTGGTGGTGAAAAAAGTCGGTTGTTTGGACAAGTCGGATGTTTGGAGGTCGGATGTTGGGAATTTGGCTGTAGTTATATGTTTTATGGCTTATAAGACGCTGCATCTTGGAAGACGCACCCTGATTTTGGAAAGAGATTTCTATTAACCCTCTCACGCACGGTGACGCGATCGCGTCAAAACAGGCCCGTCTGCAATCTGAGCTTTTGACGCGAATTGCGTCAAAAAACAGTTAAAAATTCGCCAAAAATAAAGTATTTATCAGAATTGCGTCAAAATTTTCTGCGTCAAAGATCCAAGCTAGAACTATAAAGTAAACTGATTGTCAACTCTCTCGTGTGAGTGGATGTGAAATGATAAGGGTTTGTGTGTCAGTTTCCACTCAGCAGGCAGCCTGTTAGCGCGGATTGTCGTCCCTTTAAAACGTGTCCAGAGCTGGCCATACTGGCCATGTGAAAATTATAATGGTAGCGTTAAAATCCTCATAAAAATCCGCTTTTATTGGCATATAAACCATAAAAAGTTGACTCGGGAAGTTTCGAGCTACGAAGTGGTGAACGTAAGTATTTCTTATTTCTCTTTACTCAATATTTTTTCGGAGTCGGTAAATTCCGCTATTTATTTGCATTTCTTGTTATTTTTTTCTTTCATAAGGCAGAATAATCTCTTGCAAAACCAATGATATATAATAATGCCAGGAAAAAAGAATACACGTTGGTGAAATTGATAACATAAGAAAATAATTCGCCGCACAGTCTGGCCATTTCGCGGGGCCCCTTAGGGAGCATAAGACGGATGTTGCAGTGGACGGAAAAACTTATTAAACTTTTCGTGTGTGAGAGGGCTAAAAAAAAAAAAAAAAAATCTAAAGGATATAAAAACAACTCTTGTCTAAAGGTATAAGTAAATCGTTTTGATAAATTCACCATGGGTTATAATTTCCAGGACTGAAAAACGCTTGTGATACGTGTGACAGCCTGGTGGTAAATGCTGCATATACACTAGCAGACGATAGGTGGCGTTGTTGACGCCAATCTGCCGAGGTGAAAGTTGCCGCGGAACGGCTCCCACAGTCTCATTCCAACATTCGTCTTGGAAGACGCGTTAATATTTTTCAGGGTATTTTTTAGGAAAAAAAGTGCGTCTTATAAGCCATAAAATACGGTACAGGAGAACCTCGTTTATCCGGCACCCGCGGGGGGGAGCGCATGCCGGATAACTCATTTTGCCGTTGTTTTGAGAGTTACTCTTATGGAATCGCCCAAAATTCCTTTTTTTTTTTTTTTTTTTTTTTTTTTTTTTTTTTTTTTCCCATCACAAGGAACCGGCCAAGGGCACAACAAAAATGGGTAACACAAAGCCCGCTTAGTTGCCAATCCCTATAAAGAAGACAGTCAGAGAATAAAATAAAAAAGAGGGGTGAGCCAATTTAGTTCGGGAGGTGTCTTGTTACTCTTCTTTTGAAAAGATTTAAGTCATAGGAAAGTGGAAAAATAGAAACAGGAAGAGAGTTCCAGAGTTTATCAGTGGAAAAAAAAAGAAAAAAAAAAAAAGCCTGGGACGATTAGTGCCGTTGTTTTGAGGCTGCCGTTGTTTTAAATGCCGGTTAAACGAGGTTCTCCTATATGTTTTAGCTCCCCTCCTTTCCTTCCTTCACAGCCTCTTTAAGCTTCCTTATGTTCTTATCTTATGTTCTTATGTTCTTCTTGCAGCTTACCGACAGTCCTGGTGGTGCCCCGAGACCTCCTAGACGCACAGCTGGAGCAAGCGGCCCAACACTTCCAGGGCACGCGGCCGCCTGTCTGGTGTTGGGGCTCTCCCGCCGGGGCCGCTCTTGTCCGCATGGCCCAGATATCACCCAGCATCTCTGACAAGTTGGTAGTCCATGTCCAGCTCACTCCCTCTGTCCTCTAACTCAGTGTCTCATAATTATATTCCTCTTTTCATATCTTAGTTTTCACATCTTTCTGTTTAACGTTGGGTTTAAGAGTGTAGCATAGTTTTTGTGTGTTTACATGTATTCCTCCTTGCATATCTTGTTTTCACATCTTCTTTCTGTTTAATGTCGGTTTTAAGAGTATAGACAAAGACTACTCTATACTGGACTTGCTACTCATTTTGGGCTATTTCCAGTGGAGGCCAGTTTTGCGATTCCTGACATTTTCGAACATCACTCCCTTTTCCCTTCCTGTGGTTTATCAGTATATATGATATACCGTTATCTTCGTAAATGTTTGTTCTATAATATTATCAAATAAAAAATGGTAAAATACACTAAAGAAATGTCATTATGAAAGAGTGAAGAAATATGCATGAACTTAATATTCACTTGAACTCATCGCCATTTAATATTTTGCGAGAAAACATTTTAGATGAAACATATCAAAAGAAGTGGATTTTCATTAGCTTTCCATTGATATATCTCGTTTTCTGATAAATGAATCAGAACCATGTATAAATTAGCGTTAACTAAAAAAATAACATCATCTATCGGGATAATTACCCGATTGATAATGTTATTTATTTAGTTAACGCTAATTTGTGCATGGTTCTAATTAATTTATCAGAAAACAAAATATAGCAATGGAAAGCTAATAAAATTCCGCTTCTATTGATATGTTGCATGCAAAAAGTCTTCACGCAAAATATTAAATGGCGATGAGTTTAAGTGAATGCATATTTCTTCAGAGTCTCATAATGGAACTTCTTTAGTGTATTTTACAGTTTTTTATTTGATAATATTATAGAACAAACATTTACGAAGATAACAGTGTATCATTTATATTGATAAGCCATAGTCTACTGTATTCATGGAACACTTTTTTACTTGCCGATCCGATTGATGATGTTATTTTTTTAGTTAACGCTAATTTATGCATGGTTCTAATTCATTTATCAGAAAACGAAATATATCAATGGAAAGCTAATGAAAATCCGCTTCTATTGATAAGTTTCATCTAAAATGTTTGCTCGCAAAATATGAAATGGCAAAGAGTTTAAGTATATATTGAGGTCATGCATATTTCTTCACTCTCTCATAATGGTATTTCTTTAGTATATTTTACTGTTTTTTATTTGATAATATTATAGAACAAACATTTATGAAGATAACAGTATATCATATATACTGATAAACCTTAGGAAGGGAAATAGGGGTGATGTTTTAAAATATCAGGAATCGCAAAACTGGCCTCCACTGGTCATGGGCGGGTTGGCGCGGGGCACAAGTAGCAAGTCCAGTATAGAGTAGTCTTTGGTATAGCATAGTTTTTTTATGTGTGTTTACATGTATAATTTTGCCATAGACAGAGAGAGAAGGCATAATGCTGACCTGATATTTGTGTTGTGTTTTCTAAGCCACAGTAGGTTGTTGATGTCAAAGTCTGTTGGAAGCACTCTGAAGAAAAGGATGAAAGTGGAGGAAGCGTCCCAGTGAGTGAGTCAGTCCAAGGTGCTTCCTTAGCTATCATAACAAACTAGCAGCAGCAGCAGCAGTAGTAGTAGTACAGTAGTAGTAGTGGCTTCATGTTAGTTGGCGGGCTGGCTAGTTGGCTGGCTGGCTGGTTGGTGGGCTGGCTGTCTAGCGGGCTGGCTGGCTGGCGGGCGGGCGGGCTGGCTGGCTGGCTGGCGGGCGGGCGGGCTGGCAGGCGGGCGGGCGGGCTGGCTGGCTTTATAACCTAGGCTGCCTGCGCTGATTAAAAAGCTGATTAAAACCTAATGCCATCACAGTTAAAACATTAAAAACTTTAATGCCTATGCTGGACAAGGCCTAGTGTGTGTATGGCTAAGTTCATAGCACTAAAAGCTCTATCATGACTATGCAACTGAAGCTTTTTATATGTATTGTTAGATATTAATTGATTTAGAATATGTAGGCCAGGGGTGGGGAACGTCCGGCCCGCGGGCCGTATAAGGCCCACAAAACCCTTTGGTCAGGCCCTGCCAAGGCAACCACAGACGAGACTCTAAATCCAATAAATCTAGGAGCTTTTTTTTTCATACCAACATAAATTGTTATTAAGTGCATGCATAATACTTATAACATAAATGTTAAGGGACAAGCCAAAGACTACTCTATACTGGACTTGCTACTCATTTTGGGCTATTTCCAGTGGAGGCCAGTTTTGCGATTCCTGACATTTTCGAACATCACTCCCATTTCCCTTCCTATGGTTTATCAGTATAAATGATATACCGTTATCTTCGTAAATGTTTGTTCTATAATATTATCAAATAAAAAACTATAAAATACACTAAAGAAAGGACATTATGAGAGAGGGAAGAAATATGCATGAACTTAATATTCACTTAAACTCTTCGCCATTTAATATTTTGCGAGAAAACATTTTAGATGAAACATATCAATAGAAGCGGAATTTTATTAGCTTTCCATTGATATATTTCGTTGTCTGATAAATGAATTAGAACCATACATAAAATAGCGTTAACTAAATAAATAACCTCATCAAGCGGGAAAATTACCCGATTGATGATGTTATTTATTTAGTTAACGCTAATTTATGCATGGTTCTAATTCATTTATCAGAAAATGAAATAAATCAATGGAAAGCTAATAAAATTCCACTTCTATTGATATGTTGCATGTAAAAAGTCTTCACGCAAAATATTAAATGGCGAAGAGTTTAAGTGAATATAAGTTCATGCATATTTCTTCAGTCTCATAATGGCATTTCTTTAGTGTATTTTACAGTTTTTTATTTGATAATATTATAGAACAATCATTTACGAAGATAACAGTGTATCATTTATATTGATAATAATCCATAGTCTACTGTATTCATGGAACACTTTTTTACTTGCGGATCCGATTGATGATGCTATTTTTCTAGCTAACGCTAATTTATGTATGGTTCTAATTAATTTATCAGAAAACGAAATATATCAATGGAAAGCTAATGAAAATCCGCTTCTATTGACATGTTTCATCTAAAATGTTTTCTCGCAAAATATTAAATGAACTTAACCCTTTCACGTACAAATGACGTCTTTGAGCGTCATCCAGTACGTGTAGGCCATACGTACAAATGACGTCTTTGAGCGTCATCCAGTACGTGTAGGCCATACGTACAAATGACGTCTTTGAGCGTCATCCAGTACGTGTAGGCCATACGTACAAATGACGTCTTTGAGGGTCATCCAGTACGTGTAGGCCATACGTACAAATGACGTCTTTGAGCGTCATCCAGTACGTGTAGGCCATACGTACAAATGACGTCTTTGAGCGTCATCCAGTACGTGTAGGCCATACGTACAAATGACGTCTTTGAGGGTCATCCAGTACGTGTAGGCCATACGTACAAATGACGTCTTTGAGCGTCATCCAGTACGTGTAGGCCATACGTACAAATGACGTCTTTGAGCGTCATCCAGTACGTGTAGGCCATACGTACAAATGACGTCTTTGAGCGTCATCCAGTACGTGTAGGCCATACGTACAAATGACGTCTTTGAGGGTCATCCAGTACGTGTAGGCCATACGTACAAATGACGTCTTTGAGGGTCATCCAGTACGTGTAGGCCATACGTACAAATGACGTCTTTGAGGGTCATCCAGTACGTGTAGGCCATACGTACAAATGACGTCTTTGAGGGTCATCCAGTACGTGTAGGCCATACGTACAAATGACGTCTTTGAGGGTCATCCAGTACGTGTAGGCCATACGTACAAATGACGTCTTTGAGCGTCATCCAGTACGTGTAGGCCATACGTACAAATGACGTCTTTGAGGGTCATCCAGTACGTGTAGGCCATACGTACAAATGACGTCTTTGAGCGTCATCCAGTACGTGTAGGCCATACGTACAAATGACGTCTTTGAGCGTCATCCAGTACGTGTAGGCCATACGTACAAATGACGTCTTTGAGCGTCATCCAGTACGTGTAGGCCATACGTACAAATGACGTCTTTGAGGGTCATCCAGTACGTGTAGGCCATACGTACACATGACGTCTTTGAGCGTCATCCAGTACGTGTAGGCCATACGTACACATGACGTCTTTGAGGGTCATCCAGTACGTGTAGGCCATACGTACACATGACGTCTTTGAGGGTCATCCAGTACGTGTAGGCAATACGTACACATGATGTCTTTGAGCGTCATCCAGTACGTGTAGGCCATACGTACAAATGACGTCTTTGAGGGTCATCCAGTACGTGTAGGCCATACGTACACATGACGTCTTTGAGGGTCATCCAGTACGTGTAGGCCATACGTACACATGACGTCTTTGAGCGTCATCCAGTACGTGTAGGCCATACGTACACATGATGTCTTTGAGCGTCATCCAGTACGTGTAGGCCATACGTACACATGATGTCTTTGAGCGTCATCCGGTACGTGTAGGCCATACGTACACATGACTTCTTTGAGCGTCATCCAGTACGTGTAGGCCATACGTACAAATGACGTCTTTGAGCGTCATCCGGTACGTGTAGGCCATACGTACACATGACTTCTTTGAGCGTCATCCGGTACGTGTAGGCCATACGTACACATGACGTCTTTGAGCGTCATCCGGTACGTGTAGGCCATACGTACACATGATGTCTTTGAGCGTCATCCGTCATGAACATTGTATGATATGGGAAATTATCTTAGCTTAAAAACTAAACATAATTGAACTCGATACCTTTGATAGTTTAGTTTCTAGACGCGGTGGAAGTACAACTATTTTCCCGCGCGTGACATTTCGGGTGACAATGGGTTTACGCGGGACAACAAAAAGTGAATGACAATGGTGACGTGAAAGGGTTAAGTGACTATTAAGTTCATGCATATTTCTTCACTCTCTCATAATGTCATTTCTTCAGTGTATTTTACAGTTTTTTTATTTGATAATATTATAGAACAAACATTTATGAAGATAATGGTATATCATTTATACTGATAAACCACAGGAAGGGAAATGGGAGTGATGTTCGAAAATGTCAGGAATCGCAAAACTGGCCTCCACTGGTCATGGGTGGGTTGGCGCGGGGCACGAGTACCAAGTCCAGTATAGAGTAGTCTTTGGACAAGCACATCCATTACGGGACGGATGGACACACAGATGACGGGACAGACACGTATAATTCACGTATGGATTTTGTCGGCCAAAATAAAGCAGGCCGAGTTTAAAGTTGATAGTTTTGTATGGCCCGCAAATGATGTCATGAATATCCAAATGGCCCTTGGTAGTAAAATGGTTCCCCACCCCTGATTTAGGGCATCTCATGGTGTTAAAAAATAAAGGAAGGCTTAGCTGGAGCTTGTCGGGTGTAGGACTGTAGGAGCCAGTGGAATGACATGGTGGAAGGCTTAGATGGAGCTTGTCGGGTGTAGGACTGTAGG
Organism: Chionoecetes opilio; assembly: GCA_016584305.1. Taxonomy (NCBI): domain Eukaryota; kingdom Metazoa; phylum Arthropoda; class Malacostraca; order Decapoda; family Majidae; genus Chionoecetes; species Chionoecetes opilio. Next base: position 324,107 of record JACEEZ010013658.1, read on the forward strand.
AGCCAGTGGAATGACGTGGTGGAAGGCTTAGCTGGAGCTTGTCGGGTGTAGACTGTAGGAGCATGAATGACTGGAAGGCTTAGATGGAGCTTGTCGGGTGTAGGACTGTAGGAGCCAGTGGAATGACGTGGTGGAAGGCTTAGATGGAGCTTGTCGGGTGTAGGACTGTAGGAGCCAGTGGAATGACATGGTGGAAGGCTTAGATGGAGCTTGTCGGGTGTAGGACTGTAGGAGCCAGTGGAATGACGTGGTGGAAGGCTTAGCTTGTTGGCGACTCACTACCTCAAACACAAGCTGACAGAAGAGCCATAGATATAATGATTACTAAACAGACAGCCACATGTCCGCTATACAGATATTTAACCCCTTCACACCCAGATCTTTCCTTTGCTATATAAAATTGTCCTTTGTTAGCCATAAAATTTCGACAAGTCACTTAATATACCAAATTAGCTCATGGATAAGTATACTAAACAGGTCATATCTATAAAATATTGCTTATATTCATTAAAGTCGTCTAATGGCCTACCTAAATTACAATGGAAATAACGTTTTAGGCCTCAAGGGTAATATGACACAAGGATCATGCAGAAAATAGTTGTTTCCTCTCATGCTTACAATTTCAAGATACAGGTGCCTCTCGATTTACCCGAAGGTTGTGTCCCTGGAGACCTCGAGTAATGTGAACGTAATTTTCCCTGGTGGCCACTCTGTGAAACTGCAACAGTCGCACATTTTTTTACTTGAAGCATATCGCGTTATTCTATATAAAACATGTAATTTGGAGAAAAAAAGCGCTATTTTTCACATCGCGTTTATCCAAAAACGTGTACATAGTTTAAACCCACGTAAAACGAGAGGCTACCTTTATCATGATTGTTAGGGTTGTTGAGTCACATAATGCAGGAACATCCCCTCTTCACATAATACAGGACCATCCCCTCTTCACATAATGCAGGAACATCCCCTCTTCACATAATGCAGGAACATCCCCTCTTCACATAATGCAGGAACATCCCCTCTTCACATAATGCAGGAACATCCCCTCTTCACATAATGCAGGACCATCCCCTCTTCACATAATGCAGGACCATCCCCTCTTCACATAATCCAGGAACATCCCCTCTTCACATAATGCAGGAACATCCCCTCTTCACATAATGCAGGACCATCCCCTCTTCACATAATGCAGGAACATCCCCTCTTCACATAATGCAGGAACATCCCCTCTTCACATAATGCAGGAACATCCCCTCTTCACATATGCAGGAACATCCCCTCTTCACATAATGCAGGACCATCCCCTTTCACATAATACAGGACCATCCCCTCTTCACATAATGCAGGAACATCCCTTTCAATAATGCAGGAACATCCCCTCTGCACATAATGCAGGACCATCCCTCTTCACATAATGCAGGACCATCCCCTCTTCACATAATACAGGAACATCCCCTCTTCACATAATGCAGGAACATCCCCTCTTCACATAATGCAGGAACATCCCCTCTTCACATAATACAGGAGCATCCCCTCTTCACATACTGCAGGAACATCCCCTTGTCACATAATACAGGAACATCCCCTTCACATAATGCAGGAACATCCCCTCTTCACATAATGCAGGAACATCCCTCTTCACATAATGCAGGAACATTCCCTCTTCACATAATGCAGGACCATCCCCTCTTCACATAATGCAGGAACATCCCCTCTTCACATACATGCAGGACCATCCCCTCTTCACATAATGCAGGAACATCCCTCTTCACATAATGCAGGACCATCCCTCTTCACATAATGCAGGAACATCCCTCTTCACATAATACAGGAAATCCCCTCTTCACATACTGCAGGAACATCCCCTCTTCACATAATGCAGGAACATACCCTCTTCACATAATACAGGAACATCCCCTCTTCACATACTGCAGGAACATCCCCTTGTCACATAATACAGGAACATCCCCTCTTCACATAATACAGGAACATCCCCTCTTCACATAATACAGGAACATCCCCTCTTCACATACTGCAGGAACATCCCCTCTTCACATACTGCAGGAACATCCCCTCTTCACATACTGCAGGAACATCCCCTCTTCACATAATGCAGGAACATCCCCTCTTCACCTAATGCAGGAACATCCCCTCTTCACATAATGCAGGAACATCCCCTCTTCACATAACGCAGGAACATCCCCTCTTCACATAATGCAGGAACATCCCCTCTTCACATAATGCAGGAACATCCCCTCTTCACATAACGCAGGAACATCCGTCTTCTTGCTCTTGTACCCACAGAAACACCAAAATCACCAGTTTTAAGCTAAATAAAGGAATATAACACCACAACACCATATCACACAACATCCATAAGACATTTAGGCTCTGGAATTATATAGGGTTATGAGATAGGAAGCTAATAAAAGGCCCCTCTTCTTTCTCTTGTTTCAGGCAGCAGGAGAACAGGATGATGGGGCTGGTGCACCGCTGCCACCCCAGGAAGCTGCAGCCAAAGATATTCGACCTTGACCAAATATTGCCGTCCCTCAAAGACCTCCAGATTTCCTACATTAAATTAAGAGAGTTGCACACGCCAGGTGAGGCTCAGCGCCCTTGTTTGTTTATGTTTTTAGGGGCTCTGGTTTATTTATCATTTTAGGGACCCTTGTTTATTTAGCCAGTCATTATTCCTTGTCCTTCTTCCCCTATGTATAAGCCATTATTATGTATCTCCTCCAGATTTCCTACATTAAATTAAGAGAGTTGCACACGCCAGGTGAGGCTCGGCGCCCTTGTTTGTTTATGTTTTTAGGGGCTCTTGTTTATTTATCATTTTAGGGGCCCTTGTTTATTTAGCCAGTCATTATTCCTTGTCCTTCTTCCCCTATGTATAAGCCGTTATTATGTATCTTCTCTAGAGTAAGTACCGCAAGACAACTTCTCATTAATAGTCACGCGATATCAACAAAAACACTGAAAAATCTACCTTTCCATGTTGTTATTATTACCCCTTCACGCCCAGATCTTTCCTTTGCTATAAACAATTGCCTTGACACTACTGTATTTATATTAGTATTGTATTTAGTATTTTATTATGTATTTATTTTAGTATGTGTTTTATTAGTATTTTATATAGTATGTATTAGTATTTTTATATTAGTATTATATGAGTATTTGTTGTTTTGTTGGTGTCCAGATGACCCGACACAGTTCTGGGAGCAGGACCGCCACTACTACAGCCGCCTCGAGTCCTCGCGCTGGCTCTCCCACGTCAGCAAGTGCCTGGAGGTTGCCCAGAGCGCCGCCACTGCAGTCCTCCACCACAACAGCTCCGTCATACTGCAAGGTAAGTTTAATAATAATAATAATAATAATAATAATAATAATTTTATCCTCACCCGAAGTCATATAAGAAAAACAACAACATAATATATGGACGAGGGAATGAACTAAGTACTAAAGCAAATAATGATAATAGCATAGACCTCAAATACAGGGAGGTCCCAAAGAACGAGCAGTTTAGTTCACTGCATACTTTTAGCGAAATCTCGTATAACGAAACATACTAATGTAATATAGTTTTGTTTCAGGAATCAATTTTAAAATGTAAGAAAATTTAAAGACATGTTTTTCAGCTAAATAAACTTAGCAAACACACAACCAGGTCTATATTCCCACTTATACCTATCTGTAAAAAGCATCTGAAAAGAAAATAGCACAACAACATAACATAACTCACCATTTAATTAAATATATACTGCATAACAAGCAAAACGTTGTAGTAGGGAGCGCTGAACAAGAGGGATAGTGTAGCGGTCCAAGGTTGGGGCCCCACACCTGGCATTACCCTAAAGGTCAGGCTGCGCCATATGCTAATTACCCTTCAGGTAAGCCTTGCTGGGTGACTGACTCGGTCCCAAGGTTGGGCAGCAACTGCTACCTAAAGGCAGCCGCCATACGCTTAATACCTTCAGGTCACGGCTGATAGGGGATCTCCTGCACCAAATCCCCTTTGTCAGCGGGAGTGAGGGAGTGCATTAACTGATATTTCTACCAGTTTGAATGTCGTAGATGGATTGATCTCGTACTATGAAATAGACCTAATTTACAATTGACATCGGATTCTCGTATACGAATCGCTCGTTATACGGACCGTAATATAATAATAATGCTTTAATGCTAGGTTAGGCTATCATAAGAAAATATCTACATCAGAAAATAAGGAACATACATCATAACATACATAAACAAATGTATACTCTCCTACTGTCTTCTTTATAGGCACTGGCTAAGTGAGCTATTTGTTACTTCTTTTTTTGTCAGTAAGTAACCAAGACATTATTTTTACCTATTTAAGTTCCTTATCAAACATGGAATAGTTAGAATATATTTTGGAAGGGATTGATTTGTTAATACATATTGAGTACTTTTGAGTTCAGGCTGTCATTCAATATTGTGAAGCAAGTTGTTGAATATTCATGAAATATTATAAATTGTGTTCCAGCTTCTCCCTCTCCAGTCACTGATGTTTTGTATGTTAACACCTTGAGACCCAGAACGTAATTTCCCTTGTAATTTGTGTACCATTAGACGATTTACAGTGAATATGAGCAATGTTTTATACAGGGCTTTGAAACGGTTAAGGGAACGAAAACGAAAACCGAAACGAACGAAATTATGCTCGGAACAAAAACGGAAACGAAAACGTTATCAAATTTACTGTTCCGGAGCAAAAACGCTATTTAAGAATCCTTGTAACCGGTTAAAAACGATATTTTTTCGTTCCATGCCATATTTGGTCAATAATCCATTTTAACTTCCAATAACCAAATAATTGAAGTAAATACATATATATTACATACATACATCAATTAAGTCTACTGTATTTGTTCACTTGGCAATTGACGATGTGGTTTTGTTTCAAATAGTATCCTATGCACCACTTTTCATTTAATTTGTGAAGAGTAACTATGTTTTACCTTTTATAATTATGAATTTTTGTCTTCGTGATATGCATGACGTTCCCTTATTTTATTACACCTTCCTATCGTGCAATAGTTGAGCTATGATAATGCAGTTGGGTTTAAGAACATGCCTAGATAAATATCCAGTATTCAAAAATTGATAATATATCGTGAGTATGTGCTTAAACTTTTAGTTGTATTCATAGCCTAATGCTTGGTGCGCTGAATTTCGGTGTGAGTGTCCTAGGTTCGAGTCCTTGGAGTACCACATGTAGTCATTGATTTCATTGATTAAGTTTATTTAATTAGTGGGTTGGTGATATTACAAATTAATATTTTTTTTGCCATATCATATATAATATTAATAAATAATAAGTGATTCATGTCTTTACGGCAACTGAGATTGCATACTCCTACACTACGCTTCCTGTATTGTATATGTAAATGTGTTGCCCTATTCAAGTCGTCTAATAATATAGTTCTTACGCCATCTAAGGGTTGGATTTTGTTGCCAACATGAAAGGTATGGCTTTATTACCATCTATAAGAATGTAGTCATGTACTATAGGCATTATTATTATTACAGCTCATAGCATATTCAATACATGGTTTGAGAATAACGTTCTAACCGGTTTTCATTTCTTTGTAACCGGTTCAGGAACGTTATGTTTGGAGGAGGAACGAAAAACGAAACGTTAATAATACTGTTTCTGATCGGAACAAACCGTTTGAAAAATGATTTAGTTTTCAAGCCCTGGTTTTATAGATATGACCTGTTTAGTATCCTTCTCCACTAACTAATTTGGTATATTCAGTTAGTTTTCGTAATTCTATGGCTCGACAACAGACAATTTTATATAGCAAAGGAAAGATCTGGGCGTGAAGGGGTTGTGGGTGAGTGTTACCTTTTGTTTGGGCAGTCCTTTGTAATGTTAAAAGAATTACAAAAATGTGGTGCAGTAAAGCGGGTGTTGATGCAGACAGTAATGAGACGGCTTTCTCCCTCCCCCCCAGACAGCAGCGGGTGTGACCTGAGTGCCGTCATATCCTCCCTGGTGCAGCTGCTCCTGGACCCTCAGGCGCGCACCATCCGCGGCTTCCATTGCCTGGTGCAGAAGGAGTGGGTCGCCCTTGGACACCCCTTCACCAAGCGCCTCGGCCACGTCAGGAGCCAGGTGGAGGAACAGGTGAGATGCCATAAGAACATAGAGAAAATAAGGAAGCTATGAGAGGCCGCCAGACCTGCATGTGAAGGAGGAAGAATGAAAGGAAATGGGAGGAGGAAGAACTATTATTTTTAAGTATCCTTCGCTTTGTATACAATCCTTCAGAGTCCTTCACGGGCCTCTTCGCTCCTTCACGCATCCTACAGGAGTCATGGGAGGGCATTATAAGTCCCACAGGATTGTTATAGTATTCCTAGGTTTTTATAAGTACTTTGACAATCGCATGGGTGGCTCAAATAGGGATTAATAATAATAATAATAATACTGAAAATGCTAATACTGATCATTGTATTGAAGTAATGATTAATCTAGCAATGCCTATCATATTTTTATGTCTTGTAGTAAGTTATGAGTAATTTGTGGTTTTTAAGGAATATCTGGAAGTATCATGTCATTGTGAATTGGCTGAAATAGGGACTTCTAATCATTGTAACTGAAAACTGACTCCAGATTCGTGTTCAGCATGCCCGAAAACTGCTAGCAACTAATTTTCAAGCAAATCTATTTTTTGAAAAGTACCTATTGCAAATTTTGCAAGGGGTATGCCTTGATTTTTTTTTTTTTTTATCACGTTTTTTTTTTCAATAACTAAAAAACTATGGCAGATAGGTGCAAGAGGTATAGAGAAGTTAATATGAAGTAGATCAAGGGCTATTTTTACTTGACTAGCGACCTACTGTTGTTGGTTTTTTTTGGTTTTTTTAATACCTGTATAAGTGTATATGTGTATCTGTCTGATTTTCAGTTTGTATCTGTCCGTCTGTGTATCTTCTATATTTTACTTTCCATTAGTTACGTATGTTTTATTTTAATGTTTGTATGTCTTACTTTTATGTTTATGTTATGTATTACTTACCTTGTCTGCAGAGTCCCGTGTGGCTGTTGTTTCTGGATTGTGTGCACCAGGTGGGGCTGCAGCATCACACAGCCCTGGAGTTCACGTCGGAGTACCTGGTGGCCCTGTGGCACGCGGCCCACTGCTCCCTGCACTCCAGCTTCATGTTCAACTCTGTCAACACCAAACACAGCGCCAGTGATGTTAGTATGGCTTTGTTTACAGTGTTACAGGAAGTGTTTTCCTTAACCTCTTGAGACCCAGAATGTAATTTTCATTGTAATTTGAGTACCATTAGACGATTTTAATGAATATAAGGAATACATATTATAGATATGACTTGTTTAGTATCCATGTCCACTACCGTAGATAACAGTGAAGTCGCCACCTGCAGTGAAGTCGCCAGGCGCCAAATATTACGAATTATAGCATCACTACTGATTTTTATGTGCCACTGAAGATGTTACACAGTACTTTATATCATGACTGTATAATCTACCCTGTTTCAGCGTTGTTTTATGCTTTGTAGCTGCAAGTATAACTGTTGCGCATTTTGCTTCCCAAGTTTTTCTTTGCGCGACGACAGACAGTAAACAGTAGCCTTTCGGGCGGCAGGACACAAGACTTGCCAGATCTTTCAAACTTTAATAGAATTTATTTTCACGTTGGCAGAGGAATTTGTATATATCCAAGCATCTTCCGCAGCTAATATATATAGAGACTTGTTTTACTTTACCTCTAATTTCCCTGAATTCCCCAGAGTGGCGACTCAACTGTTGGGTTAAAATACTAGCTGGCGACTTTACTGTAGTAGGTATAGTGAGGTCGCCACTCGGTTTTATTTTTGTCGTTTGTTCATTTATAGCCCTAATATGACACAGATGAAGACACAAAATGACACAGACTTTCCAGATAGCCCCTTCTAACTGTCCTGAAATCATGGATGTAGAAATGTAAGTATTAACGCCACCACACGTCTGTTTATAACAAAGAAACGTAGAACTGGCGACTTCACTGTTATCTACGGTAGCTAATTTGATATATTAAGTTACTTTTTGTAATTTTATGGCTAACAAGTTTTTTTTATATAGCAAAGGAAAGATCTCTTCCCTTGCAGATTTTTCCAGGTTCTTCAGCGTGAGAACCCCGATGATGAATGAATGATTTTAGATTTTCCGATGAATGCTTTCTAGCCACTTAATATTCTAATTGTATTTTGTATCCTTAGCTATGACCTTGAAAACCTCTTCCCTTGCAGGTTCTTCAGATAGACATGACTTGTTTAGTATCCATGTCCACTAACAAATTTGATATATTAAGTTACTTTTTGTAATTTTATGACTAACAACAGAGGGTTTTTTTTATATAGCAAAGGAAACATCTCTTCCCTTGCAGGTTCTTCAGATAGACATGACTTGTTTAGTATCCATGTCCACTAACAAATTTGATATATTAAGTTACTTTTTGTAATTTTATGACTAACAACAGAGGGTTTTTTTTATATAGCAAAGGAAACATCTCTTCCCTTGCAGGTTCTTTAGCGCGAGAACCCGATGATGAATGAATTAAGATTTTCCGATGAATGCTTTCTAGTCGCTTAACCCCTTCACGCCCAGATCTTTCCTTTGCTATATGAAATCGTCTGTTATTAGCCATAAAACTATGAGAAAGTAACTAAATATACCAAATTAGCTAGTGGACAAGGATATTAAACAGGTCATATCTATATAATATTGCTTATGTTCATTAAAATTGTTGAATGATGGTATATATTACAATGGAAATTACGTTCTGGGCCTCAAGGGGTTAATACTCTAATTGTATTTTGAATCCTTAGATATGACCTTGAAAACCGCATCACTTTCAGGTTCTTCAGCGTGAGAACCCCCAGCAGCCGATCTACCTGCGTCCCGTGTGGAGCTGGTGGGCGGAGGATCACAGCATGGTGGAGACGCAGCAGAACGGATCCACAGAAGAGCCTCTCGGTGACAAAGCCTCATCCCGGGAGGCTTTCCTTAACGTCCATTATATACAGCAACTGTTTGAGTCTCTGTCGAGGAGTGGAGCCGTGAAGCGCATCAGCGACCCGCTCTCCAGTGCCTACCACACCTGGCAACACATTGACTGCCTGCTGGGAGAGGTCAGACAGTTGCCCTATGACCCCGCCACTCCCCTCGTTCCCTTACAGCTGGACGGCAGCCTGAGACTCGACTTCAGTCAGAGTAACCTCAGGCCGTGGACCGCTTGCTTCTGTGCCTGGCTGTCCGAGCCGGCCATGCTGACCCTCCACGACTCTGAGGCGATACTCAAGGGTGCCTCCCCGGCCTCCCACCACTGGCTACACATCCACAACATGTACACCTCTTTAAAGGACCTCCTGTCTCAGAGCCTCACTAATGGGGCGGCTCAGTAGTAAATGGGGCACCTCACTAATGGGGCGCCTCACTAATGGGGCGACTCAGTAACAGGGCTGCTCAGTAGTGGCTGGAGTGATAGTAGTAGTTGGGGATAGTAGGAGGATGGTAGTGTCTGTGGTGGATCGCTACTGTAGTGTATTTCACGGTAACACTTGACGCGGATCACAAAATCAGTAGCAAAGTTAACTTGTGATAATCCAGTTTTAATCACGAACATTTTGAGCGAGTTGTCATGATTGGCTGGCGTGAGGCATCGTCAGGATGTGGGAAGGATGCCAGCGCTGGGAGTCACCTCACCAAAAAGTGAATCGGTGAGAAAAAAAATTCCATAATTAATATGTGATTTTTCCCACTGGTCTACATACCAGTGTGAATATTTTGGGTATAGCATGATTTGTAGAGGAAGCTTGACGTGCTGGGAGGGGCTTGAGGCCTTGAGGGTGTGGGCGATGGCTGAGTGGAAAGAGTTGTGTACTGAGAACATTCTTCCATTTGGGCCTCCACTTATTGGTATGTATGTCTGTGTGTGTGTGTGTATGTGTTGAATGTGGAGATATCTGATAGCATGTGAGTGATGACATAACATAAACTTACGATGGTACAGGCCATCTGTTGTTACTTGTTAGGTAATAATCATGACAAGTTACAACTATGTCTTCCTTCCAAGTTTGTAATTTAAAGCCGTTAGTGGCATGTCAGTCTGTGAGGGCAGTGGCGCAGACCGAGGCCAGGCCCGGGTGTCAGGTCTCTGCTTCCTGCTGAACCCTGCAGCCCGGAGGCAACAGTCACAGACGACCTCATGTTTGGGTCAAAACACAACAGCGGTGTGTTGTGACGCGTCTCATCCAGACGGACACCACTGAGATGTGTGTGACTGCTTTTGTGGTTTGATTAGAAATGGTCTTGATTCTTGTCTCCTGCATTTCTTTCTGAAAACATTTCATATTTCATTTAAATCCATATTTCATTTCATATCCTTCATTTAAATTTGTTAGCTTAGGAATTTTACTTCTAATCTTTAATCCAATAGGACAATTTCCCTTCAAACCTCTTCATATTTCCTCAATGAGTTAGCTTAGGAATTTCTAATCCAATCCTTCTTCTTCAATTCAATTACTTCTAATCTATCATCCACTAGGACAGGGAAGGAGCACTGTGATGGGTGGTCACTTTCCCTCGCCCAGGGACCAAGGGGTGTGGAGGGGCGCGTATCAGGGTGAACATTACCCTAGATAACACTAATGTCGCCAGAACAAAGTTTTTTTTTTATTTACAGACGTCTGGTGGCGTTAATACTTCCATTTCTACATCCATGATTTCAGGAAAGTTAGAAGGGGCTATCTGGAGTCTGTGTCATTTTGTGTCTTCATCCGTGTCATATTATGGTTATAAATGAACAGGTGCAGGTGGCGACTAAAGTGTTATCTACGGTAGTGTGCGATGGTTGTGTGGCCGACTGAAAGAGGCAATCTTTTCATCTGACATATTTTTCTCCATTCCCTGCGTGTGAATTCCTTCCTGGTTGATGCACGAAGCACAACTCAGATGACTGTGTGTGTGTGTGTGCATGTGCGTGTGTGTACGTGTCCTGCTGTGCATACCATTACAGGAACTACCTCGTGTAGGTCTCACAGCCATGTTCATATGTTCTTATACCTACCTATCTCTGCCTGCTTGCCTGTCTACCTATCTAGCTGTATACCTACCTGCCCCACCTGCCTGCCTGCCTGCCTTTCATAACAGTGAACACACACGCTATTATGTGTGTAGGATTTAACAGGTATGTTCCACTACATTTGTTTGTGAGACCGACTGACTGAATGATAACACACTCTGGGATTGGACCAGGGCCGTTTCTTACTCTATGCTATCACTACATGGTTGCACAGGGCCCCTAAAGCCACCAAGGGGCCCCCAAGCTGCCATTATGGGTTTTTTTTTAGAATCTAGTCTCTTTTTCTATTAAAGTGCACCAGATATATGTATTTAGATATTAAATGCGTACCCCCGGACCACCTTAGAGAGCTTGGAATCCCCCCACCATAGTTTTACAAAATTACCCCGAACAGCATTTCGCATACGGCCCGAAAAGGTTAGAAACGGCCCTCATGATCATGGGTGTGTTAGCATAATGATCTCAAGTTCAGATTTTAGTCTCTGTGGAACTTTACATTAATAATAAGTTATTGCATTGTAATTATATTCCAATCTACTTCTTCTTTCTGTTTAACGTCAGATTTTCCCATATCTTACGTGGTTAGACGGCCGATGCTACGCTTCCAACTGTCTCTATCCATTGCCTCAACTTCTTCTATCCGTTGCAACTATCTCTATCCGTCTATGCCATTCTAGTAGAGTCACAAATATTTATATGTTGTGTTATATGTCATTTTAGTCATACATATGTTCCTCTTTTGGAGTTTTAAGTTCTTGTGGGTTGAATGGCAAAATCTATGTTGGGTCCAGGACTTTACAGCGTGTGTCTCTGTCCTTTTGATTGATTGATTTAACCCCTTCACACCCAGATCTTTCCTTTGCTATGAAAATTTGCATGTTGTCGAGCCATAAAATAACGAAAAGTAACTGAATATACCAAATTAGTTAGTGGACAAGGATACTAAACAGGTCATAGCTATAAAAACCATTGCTTGTAGTCACTAAAAATCATCTAATGGTACCAAATTACAATGGAAATTACGTTCTGAGTCTCAAGGGACATTAAATCAATCAATCTGTCCTTGGATGATTGAGTTGTCCATCTGTCAATAACTTCATCACCTCAGCCCACAATGCTCCCCTAGGTTAAGAATGTTGAGCCATGGAGTCGTCCGTGGCAATGCGTGTCACCAAAATGCTGTCTGTATATGAATGAATTTATATGAATTGCATTGAACGTCAAGGAATATTCCAGCGTTTGTTGTTGGCATGTGAGTTGTGCATTCCCTTCACCGATATTATACTGTTATCAGGAACTACCTCGTGTAGCTCTCGCAGCCTCTTGTAGCTTCCTTATTTTCTTATGTTCTTATGTTGTTATCATTATTTACGACTAAGAGCTTGTCTGCTTCCCAACCTCCCTGAAGATAAAGAGTATAGCAGATGCATCAATACCACAGTGCAAAGATTAGACACTATATATAAGTCAGGAATATTTACTGCCTTAATTTAACTATTTTTAACCCAATTGTATGCTTAATAACTGTTTAAATTTAAATACAATTTTTTTTTTAAAGAGTGAGGGACGTGGTGGTTGGCCCTCCCCCCGTTGGTTGGCGCAGGCTGGATTCTTATAGAGACAACTGTTAAGTGTCCCCGTCCTTGTCCTCACGTGTAAATAGTTCAAACGATGCAGAGTTTCGTTGATGCAGGGTTTTTTTTCAGTATGTATTTATTCCTCAACTATTGTTTGATGAGAAGTGAATCAGGTGGTGACTCCTATTGAAATTAACGAGGATATCTTTAAGAAATATGTTAGCACGAAGTCCTGTCTACAATTACTTAAAGATCCTCGAAATATTGAAGGTGATGCAGTGTTTTGTGTCTTCCCGGGTAGATCATTGGCTGGATAGGTTTGATGAGACAGAAAAACATGCGTCATTCACAACATTTTATTATTTTTTTTTTTTTTATATATACATTTCCAGAACTGTTCTCATCGTTGGTGCATTAATAGCAATCACATACAGAACGTGACCTCTGGGGGTGTGCCTAAATGCCAGTTATTGCAATTTTTTTTTTTTCTTTCCTTATAAGTTTGAAGCCTATATAGCGCCTGTAGGCTATTATGTTTTCCTTGCGGGCGCAGGTGGTCGGCCCTGCACATTCTGAAGGGTCGTGTATAGTGTCAAGTATATTGTAAGTATATTCCAAGAGTATTGCAACTTAGGAAATATCGCCATTTTGGTATCGAAGAAACAAATCGTTTTTTTCATTTTTTTTTCCGGTCAAATAGTTTTTTCGTATAAACATATTCGTGATGACATTTTGAAATATGATAATTTTGGCGAGGGTGAAAATTATATGTCTCATAATATATATAAAACATACACTTACCTATACATTATCAAGACCTTTTATTTGAGTTATACGAAAACTGTAAAGAAAAATGTAAAGACGCATAATTAGAAAATCACTTACGAGAAAATGAACAGTATAAAAGCATGTAATAAAGCATGAAAGAGAAAGAAAATGTGATTGAAATATTGAAGTTCATCATGTGCTGTACAATCATGGATTATTATTATTATAAAAGATTATTTTCTATGTTGGAGATGAACAATATTTGGCAGAATTTGAGAGTAAAGTTTAAACAGAATTTGCAAGTGACGCCGAATGTGTCAACCCCTTCACGCCCAGATCTTTCCTTTGCTATAAAAAATTGTCTGGTGTTAGCCATAGAATTGCGAAAGGTAACTTTGTATACCAAATTAGTTAGTCGGCAAGGATACTAAACAGGTCATAGCTATTAAAATGTTGCTTATAGTCACTAAAAATCGTCTAATGGCACCCAAATTACAATGGAAATTACGTTCTGGGCCTCAAAGGGTTAAACATAATTTGCAAGTGATGTGCAGAATGTGTTAAAAAATTTGAGGGTAAAGTTTAAACATAACTTACAAGTGACGTGCAGAATGTATTAATACTCCTGTCTGTCTGCATCCCAACCTTTGTGTGGCCGCCTCTGTCCTGGCCTGTGATGGGTGGGAAGGAAGGACCAAAACCTGTCTTGCTGTAGGTCACAAACTTGAAAAAAATTACGTACATTACTTTTGTGCACTGTGTTTGAAGTACTACATATACTGTTCCTGAATGCTTGCTTTTAGACTTGAAAATGATGCAGCTTTATGATTTTATGTGTTGAAGTTACATCTAAATGATTCTATTTTGGTATAATTCTTTACCGTCAACAACACTATAGTCGCCACTGCACTAATGTCACCAGGCGCCATATATTACAAATGATAGCATCACTACAGATGTGCATGTGCCACTAAAGAGGCATGCACAGTAGTTTATATTACGTACATGTCTTCAGCGGCACATACAAGTCTGTAGTGATGCTAAAACTCATGAAATATAATAATAAATTGCGACTGGCGACATTAGTGTTGAGGGTAGCCCATGCGAGGAGGGAATGGCTGTCATTACAGGTCATGGGAGGAACCAGGTCAGAGGTCATCCCATAGGGGGTCACACGTTGGTTCTCTTCCTCCAGCCTGATTACTTCCATAGACAATAATGACCATTTTTCTCTCTGTATCGAAGTATTTTCCACCTTTTTCTCTTTCTTTGCAATTTTTACCTTCGATTTTTTACTTTTTGATTTACTTTGCAATCTTTATCATTCTCCCTTGTGTCATGAATTTGTGTTTTCGCTTCCTCTCGCGTTGTGAAGTATTGTCCGAAACTGTCTTGTGGGTGTGGTGTATATCATGAAAATTCTCTCTCTCTCTCTCTCTCTCTCTCTCTCTCTCTCTCTCTCTCTCTCTCTCTCTCTCTCTCTCTCTCTCTCTCTCTCTCTCGCTCTCGCTCTCGCTCTCTCTCTCTCTCTCTCTCTCTCTCTCTCTCTCTCTCTCTCTCTCTCTTTGATTACTTCCATAGACATAATGACCACTTTTCCCTCTGTGTATTTGTATTTGCCACCTGTTTTGGGGTATACAGCTGTGAAGAAGCGTGGAACTTACCTTACTTACCAAAGAGATTACTGATGTGTAGTGTGTGAGGGTGTGAGGTGGTGAACATGGACTGTCATATAATGGCATGTTTTTTGAGGTATTTGAACGTCTCTTTCCTGTTTTAAAATTGTATGGCGTGTAATTAAGGTGTGACTGATGTTTATTATGCCTATAGTCTATTTATTTTAACGAGGTAAAAAATTCTGCCCCCTTGCTGCTTACTGACTGATATTTGATGCCAGGAGAAGAATAGCCAGAAGAATGCCAGAGAGAATACTACGCTTCTTCTAATTTCCAGTTGTATTTGATCGTAGTTAACCCTATTATCAGGTAAACATAGGCATCATCTTCGGCATCATCACGAGACCTTAAGATAGAATGGAATTTTTGCCTCGTTTAAAAAAATGGACTATATGTAGTGGTAAGATGAAGGGCTGTTTGAGGCGTCGCTGGTGGTTCAGGAGGCCGTGATTACAGCTGCACTTCAATGCTGTTTTAACCTTGTGTACAGCTCAGAATAATCTTATTGAATTATGTAACTTTTTTTTTTTTTTTTTTTTTTTTTTTTTTTTTTTAACCCCTTCACGCCCAGATCTTTCCTTTGCTATATAAAATTGTCTGTTGTTAGCCATAAAATTACGAAAAGTAACTGAATATACCAAATTAGTTAGTGGACAAGGATACTAAACAGGTTATATCTATAAAACATTGCTTATATTCACTAAAAAGCGTCTAATGGCCTTCTTAAATTATAATGGAGATAACGTTCTGGGCCTCAAGGGGTTAAATGGTGTGTGCAGATTTTGGTGCCCTCCTCCTGTGAGTGGCTATGGGGAGCACAACATAGGAGGGAAGGGCTGGCATCACCTTCTTCTTCTTCTTTCTTCTTCTTGTGACCTTTGAAACATGAACCCAAGGATGAACTACTCTCATCCTTCTCATATCAAACACTATACGTACATTTGAAACATTTAATAATAGCCGCAGAAATACAATAATGTTTGTTGACAACTTAGAAGGCTTTCCTATAGCAGGGAAAGAAAAGATATTTTGAGAAAGTATCAACTATTTTGTGTACCTTTTCCAAGTGTTGGGAACATTTTTATGCTAACTCTCTCAGACTGGAATTGAAGCAGCAGTTTAGGCCACTATAATTTCAGGGGATGAGTCTTGAATGTAATGGTGCTTGCTCATATTGCTGCTGTAACATCCCGTTGCTCTCACCTTCCCTCACCATTTCACTCTTTCTCTCTAACCCCTCCCCTTTTGTATGCTTTGCCTAGTGCCATATGACCTCTGATGTCTGGCACATTTCCCCTTCTTTTGGCATTAACCCCTTCACGCCCAGATCTTTCCTTTGCTATAAAAAATTGTATGTTGTTGAGCATAAAATACGAAAAGTCACTGAATAAACCAAATTAGCTAGTTGATATGGATACTAAACAGGTCATATCTATAAAATAGTTTCTTATATTCACTAAAAATCGTCTTATGGTACCAAAATTACAATGGAAATTACGTTCTGGGCCTCAAGGGGTTAAATCAATCGATTGAAATAATGATTCCTGCTCGTTTTGATATATGAGATTTTTCTAATATTACAATGGTTCTGAGGGTATCTAGTAGGTCTATAGGAAAGCATCTAGCATAGGCCTACTTTTCTCCCTCAAGTGGCATGGACTTCCCCACAACCCGGCCTATTCGACATCATGAATTTGTTTTCACTTCCTCTCGAGTTGTATTATTAGGAAACTCTTGTGGTGGTATTCATGAAATCTCTCCTCTCTTCTCCTCTCATCTTCTCTCTCTCTCTCTCTCTCTCTCTCTCTCTCTCTCTCTCTCTCTCTCTCTCTCTCTCTCTCTCTCTCTCTCTCCGTATCCGTCCCTGTGTTATTAATTTTCATAAATATGTGGTTGTGTTTCTTCACTAAACTCTCACACACACACACACGCTCAGGCCCTGTAAAACACAACTAGGTAAATACACACACAATCATACACTTTAAAAGGCAAAGGTTGTAATTTCCTATTCAAAATAATGTTTAGCTTGACTTCACAGTACTCTTCTCTCTTTCTCTCTTTCTCTCTTTCTCTCTCAAAGGTTGTATTAACGAAAGAAATGTGTCGCGATCTATTCCCGTTGTTGTCACTGTTATTGTTGTAGTGAGGGGAGGGCAGATGTCAAAGTATAGAGACTACTAACGGTTAGTAGTCTATATACTTTGGGCAGATGTGAGGGCTGCTGCTGCTGCTGTAGAGGTCTGTAGGCTTCCTGGGGACTGTACATCCGTCACTGTCTGGCTTCATTATAGCGTGTACCATCAAATATAATAATAAATATGTTGAATAGATCCAGTGTTTGTCTTTTACGGCATTTTTTTGTCTAGGGTGCAGTCAGCCCGGCGGTTAATTTTAGGGTTTAATTAACTTGAGGGCTCTTCTGTATTTGTTATAATTATTATTTCATATGATAATTGATGGATTTAATGCCAAAAAAAGTTGGAAATGTGCCAGACATCAGAGGTCATGTCACTTTTGTTTTGTGAAATACAGTTGGTAATGTGGAAATTGGCAGAGAGGGCTGGCTCACTCACTATCAGGTCATTTTTGCAATATCAAAAGTCCATATATATTATTATGACCCTTTTAGTTCTTTGATTTCACACTAAATATGTCCTGCACATGAGGGATTATATAGAGATAAGAGAGACATTCAGTATAGGGAGCTTTAAAAGGAGGCTAGACAGCTTTATGGATGGGGATGAAAGGTGGATGTAGGTACTAGGTAGTGTTAAGTAACAGGAACTACCACGTGTATATAGGTCTCGCGGCCTCTTGTAGCTTCCTTATTTTCTTATGTTCTTATGAGTGTCCAAAGGAATGTGAAATACACTAGGTGGGTAGCTAGTGGTCAGAGGATATGTAGGTAATATAAGTGTATAGTAGTAGGATATGGAGGTAATATAAGTGTGTAGTAGTAGGATATGGAGGTAATATAAGTGTATAGTAGTAGGATATGTAGGTAATATAAGTGTAGTAGTAGGATATGTAGGTAATATAAGTATAGTAGTAGGATATGTAGGTAATATAAGTGTGTAGTAGTAGGATATGTAGGTAATATAAGTGTATAGTAGTAGGATATGGAGGTAATATAAGTGTATAGTAGTAGGATATGGAGGTAATATAAGTGTATAGTAGTAGGATATGGAGGTAATATAAGTGTATAGTAGTAGGATATGGAGGTAATATAAGTGTGTAGTAGTAGGATATGGAGGTAATATAAGTGTATAGTAGTAGGATATGTGGGTAATATAAGTGTGTAGTAGTAAGATATGTAGGTAATATAAGTGTGTAGTAGTAGCTGCGGTGTAGGTGCTAGAGGACAGATCAATGAAACACTTCTGAAGATTCGGTTTTACTAACAGTCACTCCATTATTCCCAGAAGCTTAATAACAAGTGGTATAAATTCACTTAGATTATTAATACACTTATAGCCATTGACCCTAAGGCTGAGCGTTTGATATTATGGCTGGAAACTGAACTACGTATAAGGAAGCTGGCAACAGATAATAGCTACTACATAATTACTGAGTTGGTAATTACAGGAACTACCACGTATAGGTCTCACCACCTCTTGTAGCTTCCTTATTTTCTTATGTTCTTATTGAGTTGGTAATTGCCTTCTTCCCTTAACTATTGTCCTGTCGTGTTTCCCTTTTTTATAATTATCTCTATGTATTCATTCATTTTATTATTATCTTATTATTATTATTTACTCATTTTCATATTTATTTCGTCTTATTTTCATAATTTTATTTTTTTGAGTTATAAGATTAGTGATTTGTTCTGATGGAATATTTAATCAATTTTGTTCATTATTCAGATTCTTATTCATTTTGTTTTCCATATAATTATATAAGTCGCTGTCTTTTTGAATAGGTAGTTTATAAATTATTTGTTCTTCACATACGTGTTGCAAGAAGTCTACCGTCAATAACACTATAGTCGCCACTGCACTAATGTCGCCAGGCGAATATTACACATTTTTGCATCACTACAGAATTGTATGTGCCACTGAACAGTAATAAGTAACATGAACTACCACGTGTAGGTCTCGCAGCCTCTTGTAGCTTCCTTATTTTCTTATGCTCTTATGTTCTAGGATATTAATTTTTTTCTACCTTGTAGCTGGCCGGTTAGATATATAACAGGTAGTTAGTGCGTAGTCAATAGGGAGCTTTAAAAGGAGGCTAGATAATTTCATGAATGGGGATGAAAGGTGGATGTAGGTAGTTTTAAGTAACAGGAACTACCACGTGTAGGTCTCCCAGCCTCTTGTAGCTTCCTTGTTTTCTGATGTTCTTATGTTCTAGGATGCTTATTTTTTTCTACCTTGTATATAGCTGGCCGGTTAGATATATCCCATGGTAATACATCTACTTAGAAGTCTTAGATAATACTTAGGTAACTCTATACTAACTTGTAGAAAAAGGATTAAAAACGTAGCAGGACTGCACGAAACTACCGGTGTGAAAAAATAACCTTCCTCCTTTTCGGGACAACACGTGGAAACTAAAGTGTATTTTTTTTTACGAGGCCAAAATTCCATTCTATCATAAGGTCTCCTAAAGTATGCCTATGTTTACCTGATAATATGGTTAACTATGATAAAATACAGCTGACATTTAGAAAAACCATAGTCGCTATTCCCTTCTTCTGGTATTAAATATCAGTTAGTAAGCAGCAAGGGAGCAGGATTTTTCGCCTCGTTAAAAAAACAGTATAGCCTAATGATTTCCTGACACCAAACGAAGGCTGTCTCATGATCGGTATATAGGCTAAGTGTTAAGTACATACATCACATCAATAGTGCGTGCAGTCATAGGACCTATAACCCACTGGTGAGAATTCTTGATGGTGGCTAACTATAGGGATTGTCAGAGTGAAGTTGCATATGTGTCTAATACTCGATAGGTAACGTTGCTATTAGCCTTATTAGTCTATTTTTTTAAACGAGGGAAAGTTCCAGTCTATCTTAAGGTCTCAAATTGCTTAAATATATGCCTATGTTTACCTGATAATATGGTAACTATGATAAAAATACAGCTGAAATTAAGAAGAACCGTAGTATTCCCTTCCTGGCATCAAATATCAGCCAGTAAGCAGCAAGGGGGCAGGAATTTCACCTCGTTAAAAAAAATAGACTAGTCACTCACAGGATCCTGGATAAGTTTAGGTCACCTCATGTATATGACCTCGTTGTACAGTATTGACCTGATTGTGGCATAGAGGGTTTGAGACAAGGATAATACGAGTCTATATAGTACCCTACTAGGTCTGGGCTATCCTCGTGCTTAAGGTCTGTCTTCTGTATATCAACATTGATCCAATTCTAGGTATTTATTGTGAATACTTCGCTGCTATTACTTCTTCCAGTCCGTGTCATACTGTTCGATCCAATATCTAGGTAGGAGAGAGAGAGAGAGAGAGAGGAGAGGTTGACGAGGCAGAAGAGGGGGGACGTAGCTAGACATTTGGGGGCCCGGGGGGCTTACTTCCTGGAGGGTCCCCCTCTAACGTTTGCAGGTGTTTGGGGGAGGGGACCAGCTGGGGGGTTTCGGGGGCCCTCCCGAGTAAATGTTTTAGAAAATGAACATATTTTAGTGCATTTTGACACTTTCTGAGACTTCTTTCAATGCCATAAATCCTTTTTAATCCTAACTAAAAAGCCTATGATGGTAGTACTCAAAAGATACAGATCAAATTAAACACAAACTCCAAGGAGTTTAAGTTAAGTTTGAAGAGGATCACAGGAGTTTTGTTTGATTGAGTGATGCATTTGGGGCCCCCCTCTCTTTGGGGCCCGGGGGGCGATTTCAAACTGCCCCCCTCGCCCCCCCTCCCCTTAGCTACGCCACTGGGGGTAGGCCTCGTTGGCTGGCAGCACTCCTGTCCCATTACCAGTCGTCGAGGAAGTCAAACCCGGTCTTGGGAATATTGCTCTGAAACAAAAGGAAATCCATAGTAATTCCTTATCTTACAGTTAATTAATTACGTCACAAAACATAAGATAACGAGTGTAAAGTATAGTTATATATTAAAGACAGTTAAACCACAATTAATGGCATTCCATACGATGCAGGAGGAGGTTGAAGCAGTGGGTCGATACATGAACTGAGACCACAAGCTAAAGACCCAAGTGTTACTTTGGAAAGGGTGTTGGGGGGGGGGGGGGGGGGTTAGGAGGGTTGGAAGTACGGCAAACGTGGTATTGTACTGTACGCACATCTCGCTTGTTGGCGAAGACCGACTGGAACGCGTCCTCCGCGCCGCCAGGGGGACTCTGTTCCCTCTGCCCGCCTGAGCCCGGGGTGAGTAGCGGCTGCTCTTCCCTCGGCGTGTCCAGGGCGTCCAGGGTGGAGTCAGGCTCGGAGAAGGCACTGAGGGTGTCCTCTACACAGGCCAATGGCGGGCGAGGGGAAGGGAAGTTTATGTTCCCTGCAGGAGGCTCCTCGCTGAGCGTGGGTGTCGGGAGGGGCGTAGGCAGGGAAGTACAGGCGGCACTCTCATAGGGCGTGAGTGCTGTCTTGGGGGTGCCCTTGGCCTTGAGCGGCGAGGACGCTACAAACCTTGAGGAAGAGTCGCGGGCGGGGGTTGCGGTGGGAGGGCGCGCCGCAGTGTAGGGCATGTCATCGTCGTCGTCTGGCAGCGAGCACACGTAGCCGGCGAGGGTGGGGTCCGGGGACAGCCTGGAGAGTGAGGGCAGCGTGCTGGTGTCCCCGTCACCCCCTTCCCCGGGAGTCAGGTTAGTGGTGGTGGTGAGGGTGGAGGTGGCGGTGTGGTCTCCAGGACGCCCCTGCCGCAGCTCACACGCTCTCAGGTCGTGATCCTTGGCTCCGGCGTCGCGGTGACCGGGGAAGAGCGAGGAGGGCCCCGGCGAGGCACGCAGTGGTATGCAGGTGGTGGTGAGGGCGGCGACGGCGCCCCGGATTCTGGACAGTAACCCCGCGCCCAGCCCTTCCTCGCCCCGCCCTCGCACCAACATGTACTTTAGGGCGGTGGGGGACTTCTTGGGCTCTGTGGCTACCTGTGGCGGCATCATGGAGGCTCGCGGCGCGGCTACCACCACGCAGGGCGGGTCGGGAGGGTCATGTGGGGGGTCGTAGTGCCAGCGGAAGCGAGGCGGCTTGGGCAGCGACACGGGCCGGGCTGTGTACACCGCCCGCCCCCCGGGGATGACGCGCCCCTCGCCGGACACGGTGGTCTGAGGGGCCTCCACGGGCGTGCCGGGGTGTGTGGGCGTGGCAGGGGGCGTGTCCAACGTTAAGTCCATTTGTGAGCGTGTGTGCCACGAGAAAGGCGCGGAATGCTCGTCCCGCCAACTGCACGACTGTCAGGGTGAGGGAACATGTCAACACACACACACACACACACACACATTCCTGCCTTCCATCATGTCCATGTTCATGTCACTACCATGAGAAAGAAAAAAAAAATGTAAAGGAAAGTGGGAAGCATTCTTGGCCTCGACGCTCCCCTTCCTCCCTCCTCCACTCCCTTCCCTCCAATGTAATCATCCCTTCGCCTCACAAACACCTAAAAATACGGATAAGTTTAACTACCGACTGGCGTTTACGTGGAGAAAACACGCAACGGGAGGGAGAGGAAGAGGGAGGAGTAGCAAGGAAAGGAAGTAGGAGTTAGGGGTGATTGCGGTATGGTGTTATAGGAGCGTTAGTGATGGTTCAAATGGGTGTTAGCTAGGAGCGTTAGTTATGGTACGCACTAAGAAAAAAAGGTGCAAAATGATGTCAAATCTTTTGCACCTTTAAGGGTGCAATCCCACTTAGGGGTGCAACTGTGCAGTGTGCACCCTTATGGGTGCAACTTTGCACCCTTAAAGGTGCAAAATCTGTGACATCAAAATATTTTGCACCTTTTTTTCTTAGTGTGTACGAATGGGTATTAGGAGCGTTAGTTATAGAACGAATGGGTCTAAGAATCTCGTAAACATGCAGTTACAGTGTCGTCAACACACGCGCAGGTACTCACAAATCCTCTGGCCGTGAGGTTCTCGTCACACACCACCTTCTGCCCCGTGGTCAGCTTCAGCTTGGGGAAGTACTCACACTCAGGTCCTCCTTCACCCACGCCGCCACTCCCGTCATACTTACGCACCGTGGCCTGCGAGTGCACATAAGATAAGAACATATGGAAGTTACAAGAAGCCGCAAGACCTACACGTGGTAGTTCCTGTTACTTAATACTACCTACATCCACCTTTCATCCCCATCCATGAAATTATCTAGCCTCCTTTTTTAACCCCCTGAGACCCAGAACGTAATTTCCATTGTAATTTGGGTAGCTACCATTAGACGATTTTTAGTTAATATAAGCAATATTTGATAGCTAATGACCTGTTTAATATCCTTGTCGACTAACTATTTTGGTATATTCAGTTACTTTTCGTTATTTTATGGCTCGACAATACGATTTTTTTTATAGCAAAGGGAAGATCCGGGCGTGAAGGGGTTAATATGATGCAATTAAAGCTCCCAAGTGATTAAGTTTTCATTCTGTTATTTATTTCGGTAATGATATTTAATGATGTACGTGTGTGTGTATCATGTAATGTTTCCTTGGCGTGCGTGTATATAGGTATCTGTGCGTTGGTTAGGCAGCTTTATTTCAAGGTCATTATTGATTCTGTGGGGTGACTGACACTCATATTAGGGGATTGTGGGAGGTGTATGGGCTATGTAACTACTACTACTACTACTACTACTACTACTACTACTACTACTACTACTACTACTACTACTACTACCGGCTACTACTACTACTACTACTACTACTACTACTACTATTACTACCTACTATTACCTACTTCTACTACTACTACGACTAACTACTACTACTACTACTACTACTACTACTACCTACTACTACTACTACTACTACTCAGAGGTGGGCGAGAGCGATACTTAGTGCGGTACTGCGATACTGCGATACTGCGATACTATCGCACCGCCAAAAAAGTATCGCAGTATCGCAAAGCATTCAAAAGTAGCGGAGTATAAGTATCGCAACTCAAGTATCGCTTAAATTTTCCACGATACTTTAAAAGACGACCGTAAACGCACGCACACACGCACGCACATACGTGTGTGTGCGTGTGTGTGTTTTATATTTTAAATAAAATCTGTCAGTTTTAAAATAAATATATTACAATATTTTAATGTGCCTAAACTGTAGTTTAAGTAAAATAGATCTTTTTTTGGCTAATACAGTGTTTTCTTAGGTAGAAAAATATCGCAAAGCTAAATTTTTGGTATCGCAGTATCGTTGCGATACTATCGCTTTAAGAAAAAAGTATCGGTAGCGGAGTATCGCAGTATCGCGTATCGTTTTAAGAAAATCCGAAAAAGTAGCGGAGTATCGCGTATCGAACTAGCGGGAAAAAAGTATCGTAGTATCGTTCTCGCACTACCAAAAAAAAGTATCGCGCCCACCTCTGCTACTACTACTACTACTACTTATCATAAAACCACTACAACAATACCACAACGCCAGATGCACAACAACACTTAATTACAACCACAACCAACATCGACATGCCCCCCGACTAATACTAATACTACTACTTATCATAACACCACTACAACAATACCACAACGCCAGATGCTCAACAACAATTACATTTAACAACCACAATTAACATCGACAACATGCCACCTATTTTTTTTTTTTATAGCTAGCTGTCACCTCATCCACAATGGTTTGGTCGATCACTCGGCACTGCTGTTGGTATGACATGTGGTGCCAGTTCTCTCCCCACGACTCCTTCACCGCCTTCATGTCGTCCAGGAGGCGGCGACACAGAGGCGACACCCCACGAAAGTATTCCTCGGGCGGGGATACTTCGGTGGAGGACAGCGCTCGCCCTCGGGAAGAGCTGGTTTGGGCTGGCATGGCGATTGGCGATACCTCAAACGTCTTCTGTCGGAGGTACGTAATTCACATATTCTACATTATTACCTCCGCCAACACAGTTGGAGGGGTTATGTTTTCACCCCGATCTATCTGTCTGTCTGTCTGTCTGTCTGTTTGTTAGTGTACAGGATTTCTCGAAAAGTTACGAATATATTTGGACCAAACTCGGTATACCAAGTCTATTTGGTATAAGGAAGAACTGATTTAATTTTGGATGAAATCTCTTGACAACTGTTGCCATGGCAACCAATTGATGAAATATTCGGCCGGAGGTATGCGCTCATACTGAGTGCATATATATATATATATATATATATATATATATATATATATATATATATATATATATATATATATATATATATATATATATATATATATATATATATATATATATATATACGTATATTTGATGAAATATTCGGGCGGAGGATTGCGCTCTACTGAGTGCCCCCCCCCCCTAGTATTATACTTTATTGCTGTACTCAGGCATTTATATATACTACTGTGACGTATAGGAAAAGTTTTCAGTACTTTTTTATTAGCTAAATATGCGGAGGTACGTACATTTTCACGTATTCTACATGATATTATACTTTATTGCTGTACTCAGGCACTTATATAATTATACTACTGTGAAGTAGGAAAAGACTCAGTAGCTACTGTATGTTCTACGTGTAATTACTAGTTTATTAGCTATATATATGCGGAGGTGCGTAAGTACATAATCACACATTATACATGATATTATACTTTATTGCTGTACTCAGGCACTTATATATACTACTGTGACGTAGGAAAAAATGTGCAGTACCCTTGTTTATTAGCTATATATGCGGAACTAACGACAATTTTTTTTACAGAACAACCTCGTGTAAGTCTCGCGGCCTTCTTATAGCTTCGTTATTTTCTTATGTTCTTCTGTTTTTATGACAATTCACTCATAATTCCAGGCTAGTTATAAAAAAGAGATACCTATTATTTTGACATATCACTCTGTAGGGTCTATAATTTAACGGCGTCATATTTCATCACCTCTTATAAGTCTTACTCCCCGTGTGCAGGACAGGAGTGATGTTGCTACTTATAAAAAAGAAGAGGACAGATGGAGATGGATGGATAAGGGAGGAGACAGGAGACAGGAGCGATGAGAATGGTCCAAAACACAAAGGTCGATAGCGGTCGAGTCTCCCCTCCTGTTCCCTCGTGTTCGCCCTTCATGCACTCACTGCTCGCGGCATGGAGGAAGGAAGGAAGCCCGCCTAGGGAAGGAGGGAGGGGAAGGTACGAAGATGAGGGAGCTATAGGTAAGGGTGATGTTCTTGTGTTTCTACGTGTAGTTATTCTCCTCGCGGCGCTCATGGCAAGAAAGTTGAAGAAACACCCTCTCTGAATGCCTCTCTGCCTTTAAGTTTAATGAGTCCTCTCCTTGAAGTATGAGAGAGAGAGAGAGAGAGAGAGAGAGGGGAGGGGGGGAAATCCTCATGTATATTCCTACAAGTACTCGTATTTTTTTTTCTTTCGCTCTCTCTCTCCTCTCCCTCTCTCTCTCTCTCTCTCTCTCTCTCTCTCTCTCTCTCTCTCTCTCCTCTCTCTCTCTCTCTCTCTCTCATACTTCAAGGAGAGGACTCATTAAACTTAAAGGCAGAGAGGCATGCAGAGAGGGTGTTTCTTCAACTTTCTTGCCATGAGCGCTTCTTGCCATAAAGCTACAAGAGGCCGTATACTGATACCTACACGTGGTAGTTCCTGTACCTCTCTCTCTCTCTCTCTCTCTCTCTCTCTCTCTTTTCATGCAGTTACGAGTGGGTTCATAAGAGTTTCTATATTGAGCTGCAGTGATTGGCGTGGTGAGTGTCAAGCGATACATCCTGCTTGAGAGTGGCGTGAATGGTGGTCGAGTGGCTTGAGAGAGAGAGAGAGAGAGAGAGAGGCATGGGAAGGCGCCGTTGTGGTGTGTGTTTGTTTATTTACCAAGTTGTAGTATACAGTCTGGGCTATACTCGTGTGGTCCTGCCTGTCTCTATAATATATTATCTTCTCTACTTATTAATAGTGTGTTATCATCTTGTCTTCCATGGGCCTTATTCCAATTGTTTCTTATAGTTCTATGGGGGAAATTGTACGTCTGTGTGTGTGTGTTGAAGTCATGCGCATTGCTTCTTATAATTATATATATATATATATATATATATATATATATATATATATATATATATATATATATATATATATATATATATATATATATAATTAGAAGTATTTTGAGATACCGATCATTACTTCAGGAAGAACACCTCAAGCTTAACATTTATAACCCTATTAATGTTTCCTCAAGGTCTAAGACTAATAGTTTCGCGTTAAAATGGCAAGAACAAAAATATAGTCTTCGATTGCTACCATTATACAGTGGGAGATTTAGGGGGGGTCCGAGTAGGCCATGGCCTAGGGCCCCGCACCCGCAAGGGCCCCGCACCCCAGAGGAAAAAATATGTTTTCAATGAAAATCTGAATGTTGGACCTTTCTTATTTGCTCGAACACTGTTACATTATATGTACCATAATATGCCACAAATATATAGTACCAAGATAATGTAAAATATGGGTGGAAAAAGTTTCAATTTAAACTAATATGAAAGACCTCTGGACCACATTTCATTCATGGCCCCGCACTCCCACCAGCCAAGGGCCCCGCACACCATAAATCCGCCCCTGCTACCATATAAGGCATTCAAAGATCTCAGCGGACAGCGGTGATTCCCTGCGCTACGCTCTGTGGGCGAGTGCAAAGGGTAGGGCTACTGCTATGAACACATTTCCAAGGATTATAAGACATCCAGTCATTTCGCAAAAATCGGTAGGGTACCCATGGCGGATCTATAGGGGTGACACACAGTTTGTTTGTTTGTTTGTTTGTTTGTTTAAAGGATAATTCCTCTGCTGAGCCGTAGTGATCTACCGCTGCAGCGTAGTGATGGCCGAAGCCACCACCCCGGGAGAGGGGTCACAACCCCCGGCTAACACCCGATACCCAGTCACTGCTGGGTGGACAGGGGCTCGGGTTGAAAGAAAGACCACCCATCTATCTTCGCTCCACCCGGGGATCGAACCCGGGACTTCTCGGTTGTGAGCCGAGCGTGCTTAACCACTACACTACGGAGTACCCTGTAGTACCCTGACAGTACAGCAGTACAATACATACGTGTATTACGCTACATTACTGTATTAATCCTTTAGTGCCGCCCTCATGATGCCACCCACGCCCACACACTACAACAATAGACACTGACGCCCTTGTGGTCTGCCGTGCCCTTCGCTGTCCAAGATAAGCGATGACTGTCTGTGTGTTACTTTGTCTTCGCCATGTGGGTGGGTGTTTACCTATCTGTATTTACCCAGGGTCATACTATATGACCCTGTATTTACCTATTATATTTTTACAGGGTTGAGACAAACTCGTAACATCCCGTCTTCTAATACCAAATTATATCCTTGTCCACTAGTTAATTTGGTATATTCAGTTACTTCGTCATTTCATGGCTCGACAACAGACAATTTTTTATAGCAAAGGAAAAATCTGGACGCGAAAAATCATACTTTTCTTTGAACATATCAATACTGCAGTCTGCTTATGTGTGTGTGTGTGTGTGTCGTACCTGCTGGCGGGGAGGGCGTTATAGCAGGACCCGCGGTGCTTGGCGGGGCAGGGCGGCGGTCGGCGGTCGGCTAACCCAAACACACACGCTGCACCTCACGTCACCTTCACACGGAGCAGCGCCTCATGACACCGCGCCCTGCCTGCTGGTATGCCCCGGGGGAGTGAGACACTGAGAATACACACACTGAAGATAGGCGTGAGGGCGTGAGAAGGAGACTATAGGGCGTGGAGGCTGAGTAGGCGAGGCTGGAGTTAATAGTGTGTATTCCTCCCTCTAAAACGACCGCTGGAGGACTGACTAGCTTGCTTCCTTCCCTCACTCTGACTTCCTCTCTCCCCTCATACTCTCACACCGCTCCCCTCGCCCTCAGACCCTCACTCCCTCTCTCCCCTCACCTCGCCTGCCTCCCCTCACCGGTTCGCGTGTCTCCTAATCACAAGGAATCGATCTTCAGCAGGCTTAGGCTTATAACTCGTCTTCCTACCTCGCTAAATACCGTCACACGCCCCATGTGAGGTCAATGCCCCATGTAACTAGCTGAACAATGATTGAAAAGACTTAAAACATGCCTAGGCTTATAGAAGGAAGGTTGCAGGTACTATAATATAACTACATCTCGCTGCGTTTCACCTTTAGGTATGCTTGAATTGAGAGAACGCAATGGAGGAAATGGTGATGGAATGCTTGTGTTAACCCCCTTCCCTTCCCTCCCTTCCCTTCCTTCCCTCTCTCTATCAATCACACGTAAATATTGGTCATAGCGCCACTGTAGAACGTCGCGTGTGGCAACTTCAGTAGGGCAGAGGGGAGGACGAAGGGAGGGAAGGAGGGAGGAGGTATCGATTGGCGACCAGAGAGAGGGAGGAAAGGGAAGGAGAGAGGGAGGGAAGGATAGATGGAGGGAGGGAAGGAGAGGGAGGGAGGGAGGGAGGGAGGGAGGAAGGAGAGAGGAGGGAGGGAAGGAGAGAGGGAGGGAGGGAATTGGAGGCAGGGAGGGAGGGAAGGAGAGATGGAGGGAGGGAGGAAGGAGAGATGGAGAGATGGAGGAAGGGGATATGATGGGGGCTCTGTCCTACCTATCCTATACATCCTCCCCTTCCATTCCCTTCCCTGCCCTTCCCACCTGCCTACGCCCATTAGTCTGGTTCCTCCTCTCTCTCTCTCTCTCTCTCTCTCTCTCTCTCTCTCTCTCTCATCCTTTTTATTCCCCAACATCACTTAATTTCTCCTCCACTTCTCTTCCTTCCCATTCCGTTCTTCCTATTTTTTTTAGCTCTTCCTTAATTCCCTCATTCCCCATTTTCCCCTCTATTCCACTTCTCTTCATCCCCATCCCTTTCTTCCTATTCCCTCCTATTCCTCTCTCTCACACATCATATTTTTTTCAATGGTACTATACCTTGAAAGTCAATCTCATTTCAGTATTTACAGGTATATAAAGGAACCTGGCCAGAATTTAATTATATACAATGAATCTTAGCAGAGTCATGTGGTAATCTACACCTTAATTGTATTAGTAGCAGTATACTAGCTTGTTGTTAATCATTTAGGTAGCAGAAAACACCGCTCACTCGGTCTTTTATCGACCGACTTGCCGAGAATTTCGCGCGCCAAATTCAAATAAACGCAGAAGCCAGCACCACCCTCTCCCAAATCACCCCAAATCATTGGTATAATTTCGGTATTGGGCACTAAAAACTAACAAATTTAACTTACATCATCGTGCAGATCTTTTCATCCTTAATTTGAATCCCAATTTCCCCAATTTCCCATGCCAATGGCGATACATATAATACCGAAAATTTTCCATTTTAGCTAGGTACGTACCGTAGAAACATACGTACGGTAAATGAACAAATGACAAAAATATCTACAAAGTGGCTACCAACAGTAGAGTCGCCATCTAGTGTTTATTTACTGAGTGTCGTACCGCTGTCGTCGTCGCCCAACGCGTAGCGAAATTTGAAACCGTCTATACTTGCAGCTACAAAGCATAAAACAACGCTGAAACAGGGTAGATTATACAGTCATGATATAAACTACTGTGTATCATCTTCAGTGGCACATAAAAATCAGTAGTAATGCTATAATTCGTACTATATGGCGGCTGGCGACATCACTGCAGGTGGCGACTTTACTGTTATCTGCGGTAGCCATAAACGGTTGTTAGTTTAAATCAGATTATGTTAGGTTAGACGTGGGGTTTGATTTAGTAGATGATATCAAGGAAAAAATGAAACTATCAATACTACTTCATAATAGGTAAAGTGCGCGAAAACTTATCTATCGCGCGCCAAATACACACAAGCCAGCCACTAGCCCCCTATAGCCCCTAGCGCGACGTGACCCCTGACCCTGCTGCCTGAGATCCTCACTGCCCCTGGTACAAGAACGTCCCGGAAATCATTGAACACTTGCTGCTGCAGTGTCCACGCTTCCACGCCCACCCTGTTAATTATATATAGTGCTACACGCTAAACTCCTCGCCCTGAACGTCACCACCTTTGACATGCCCACCCACTGCTGACAGCGACAGGTGTCCATCCTTCACAACTCTGTCATCCACCTCACCTGTGCCTTCCTGAAGAAGACAGGTTCAGCTGCCACGTTTGTGATAGCATCATAGAACATCACCAGAAAAAAGCGATACTAAAATACTAGATACAAAGCGATACTAAAAGCAGAAAAGGTCACAAGAAGAAGAAGAAGAAGATTTGTCGACCGAAACGAATTGCGTGTGTGAACGTAATCTCCGCACTAGCCCGCAAGAGACCGACTTCTCTGTCGACAAAAAATGCTGAAAAAACCTCCGTGTGAACCAGCCTTTATTGGAATGGACTCAGTAGACAGGTAGTTAGTGCGGAGTCATTAGAGAGCTTTAAAGGGAGGCTGGATAAATTCATGGATGGGGATGAAAGGTGGATGTAGGCAAGGCCAAGGGAGGACCCTTGGATCCAACAGTGTAGGTATACAGTGTTAAGTAACAGGAACTACCTCGTGTAGGTAGATCTCACGGCCTCTTGTAGCTTCCTTATTTTATTATGTTCTTATGGTTAATAGTAATAGTAAAAAAAGCAAACGAGGGCAGTAATAGCGAAGTAAAATAACTTAAATAAGCTAAGTGAAAGAAGAGAGAAGAAAAGTGGGAGGGGCAGGTGAGAGGACTAAAGAAGAGGAAGAGGAGGAACACGTGCTGACAGGCCACAATGTAAACACTGAACACAGGTGCGTCCTTCATATCTGTGCCTTTGCCTCGCCCTTCCCACCATACCATGTAGAAGTGTGAGTATACAGGAGAAAATGGAGTGTGGTAAGGGAGCATACGGATATATGACGGTGTAGTTTGCTCTAAATATGAGTACATGGAGGTAAACCACTTGACAGGTGACGGGCGAGTAAAATTCTAGGTAGTCCTTTCCCGCCCTCCCCCCAACAAACGGCGGTTTCTCAGTATACCAAACTTAATAACAACTCGTTATCTCTCTCTCTCTCTCTCTCTCTCTCTCTCTCTCTCTCTCTCTCTCGTTATCTCTCTCTCGTTATCTCTCTCTCTCTCTCTCGTTATCTCTCTCTCTCTCTCTCTGCCTCGCCGGCTGAGTATGTTTGTAAACAAAAAACGGAGTTTTTGCGTTCCATTTGTGACGAACCCAACCCTGAACTGAAAGAACTGATTCATGCAACTTGGGCACAAATGGAAGAGGCCTCATATACTATTTGCTCATATTTTTTCACGAATTATCACAGCTTTGTAAAAAAAGTCGTTTTTGTTGTGGTGCATTTGAGGCTCTGGGGCATCTGTTGAAACCCGCTATTTCATTAATTCTTCGTTATTTTATTGGTTTTTTAGGCTTAATGTGTCTTATTTATCATTATTTTACTTTATCCTTGTTGATTTATTCATTATGTGATGTATTTGATTAATGAAGGGAAAAGTTGTGGAAAAAGTTTAGGTTAGTTAGTAATTTTTCTTATATTTTATAATCTCTCCCCCACTTTATTATTATGTTTTAGAGGTATCTGAAGGGATCTGTGAAGGTCTGGAGGAAATAAACCCACTAATAAGGGCGGGAAAGGACTCTAGAATTTTACATTGGACGGCCTTTCTCTCTAACTAAATCATCCAGTTTCTCTCCTAAATAAGCAACTTTCCTATTTCTCTGGTTTGAATAAGTAGGTAATTTGTGAATCAGAGAACACTTACGCCAGAACTGCTGCAGATAATGTGAGCAAATAGTGACAGCTGATGATAAGGAGATAATGTGACAATAGGGATCAGATAAGTACATAAAAGTTTAGTTGTCCCTTAAGTTATACAGTGGCAGGACTTGTGATGGCATAGGTGGACAAGCTTGAAAATATGCCTCCTTCTGGACATTACTTATACAGCAGTTCTTAGCTTTACTTTGTGACATCCATGTAACTACTAACTAACTAACTAACTAACTAACTAACTAACTAACTAACAACATGCCTCCTTACAGTCATTACTTATACAGCAGTTCTTAGCTTTACTTTGTGACGTCCATGTAACTATCAAAGGATATCGCGGTCCTTCAGTGTAATGTCCCGTAGCCTTGGGAGATCGTGGATACCCTCAAAATCGCCGCAAATGAGAACCACGACAGCGGTAATCAGAGTTGACTGAAGATCCGCGGAAAATTTGCCCAGTAATGAGAACCACGTCTGCGGTAATCAGAGTTGACTGAAGATCCGCGGAAAATTTGCCCAGTAATGAGAACCACGTCTGCGGTAATCGGAGTTTGACTGAAGATCCGCGGAAAATTTGGCCGTGTAATAGCCCCTTCAGTGTAGGATGTCGAAGCAGAGTGTAGCTTTGAGTGAGCATGGCACCCATCTACCTGACATTGCTTCCTATGAAATGACCAGCGAGAGAACACCTTCCTCGCTCTCCAACACACCAATGGCCTCACATGGAAGCTCCGGGAAACAGATAAACTCTCAGGAGTGTTCAGAAATATGGGAAATTGCTTCTGGCTCCTCCTCTGCCTCCTCAGTTCAAACAAATATGAATTCTTCTCATACAAGCTTGACATCCCAAACAAATATGAATTCTTCTCATACAAGCCTGACATCCCTATCATGGCCAGGCAGTACTGGTGACCAAGAAGATAGCAACATGGTTATCCTGGCTTTACATGAGGGGTTTAAGGATGAGGGGGGGAGTGAGGGGGAGCGGTGGGGGTCCGGGGAAAGCAAGCCAGACTCCTTCTACTCGGCGACCGCTAACCATGATGTCACCGACGGCATCATGTAAGTCATCGCAAGCCGACCATTTGTGTCCATTTTATGTATTTTTTCCTAGTAAGTTTTAGTTTAGTTTAAGTTTAGTTTTTAGTTAGTTTTTCCTAAGTAGTTTTTCCTAGTTTCCTGGTAAGCTGCAGCGACTTTAGATTTTCCTCATAAAAGAACAGACTTAAGGTAAGGGTCAATGCTATATGTATGATCGTAACTAACCTGTGTCGTATCTTTTTCCTGCGACAGATCTGACATCCAGCACATTATGTCTCGGTCACGGTCGGCGTCCCTCGCCTCCCTGGACTACTACCGGACCGAGGACACCACGCTGCAGGTGGGTGTACGATTGAAGCTATTAAATTTACACTCACTCGAGAGGCGTAGAGTAAGGGGCGATCCGATAGAAGTTTTTAAGTGGTTAAAGGGATACAATAAAGGCGATGTAGGAAAAGTTCTTACGGCTTAATCATTTACCACCCTATTTGTGAACCAGTTTTTCCTTATTTCGTTTATAAATCCACACTTTTCCAGCTTGTATCCGTTACTTCTTGTTCTACCCTGATTACTAGCCCTAGATTACAAGCAAACATGCCATTGGAATTACAAACATTGATTGGAATGGACTCTGTCGTCAGGTGGTCAATGCGGAGTCTATAGGGGTCTTTAAAAGGAGTCTGGATAAATTCATGGATGGGGATGGAAGGTGGATGTAGGTAGTGTTAAGTAACAGGAACTACCTCGTGTAGGTCTCGCAGCCTCTTGTAGCTTCCTTATTTTCTTATGTTCTTATGTTTTTATTAAGCAGATATCGGCGGGGGAGGAGCTACAAGGGCCGAGTGGCGGGGCGTCTGGCTCCCCCGACAGACACCCCCAGCAGTCACGGCGGCTGCCCTTCTGGATGTGGTTCATCATCGCCAAGAGTCTGGGCATCAAGCTGCACCCCCAGGACAAACCCATCCTGGCCACTGTGCTCTACACCCTTACCTTCATGAGTGCCTTAGGTAGGGAGGCAGGGGAGGAGGAGCCGAACTGGGGAGGAGAGGGAGGGGGGAAGAGAGTATTATTTTGAGGGATTGTGGAAAATAGAACCAGAGAAGGATAATATAGGCTAGATAATTTCATGGATGGGGATGTATGATGAAAGGTGGATGTAGGTAGTATTAAGTAACAGGAACTACCTCATGTAGGTCTCACAGCCTCTTGTAGCTTCCTTATTTTCTTATGTTCTTATGTTCTTATAATTTGGTAACATTGCGCCAGAAATAAGAGAACCTCAACTAATGCCTTGACCCTTTATTTACAGGTTACTTTCTCAGCAACTGGTGGTTCACAGGGTTTGACATTGCAAGTGACTACACTAAAACCACAGTGATTGACGGCACTGTGAGCATCCTGTACACCCTGCTGTGGGGCGCACTGGGCCTGTACGCCAACAAGCTGGCATACAAGTGAGTGGCTTGTAGATGTAGGTAGTGTTAAGTAACAGGAACTACCACGTGTAGCTCTCACAGCCTCTTGTAGCTTCCTTATTTTCTTATGTTCTGATGTTATTCATTGTTCTGTGTGGTTAACTTTAGTTGTGTTTTTTATGATATTTGTTTATTGGTGTAAGTGAATGTTTACACTTATTCACATCTGTGGTTAGTCAGTCGCCTCTGTGGTGCAGTGGCTAGCGTGCCTGGCTACGAATCTACGGGCCCTGGTTCGAATCCCAGCCAGGGCAAGTCGGCGACCAGCCTAGCCAGCTGTTCTTCCTTCCTTTCGGGGTTGATAAATGGGTACCTGGGGAAACCTGGGGAAGGTAACTGTGGTAACCCGGGTGTCACACTAGCCCTGTGTCCCAGGGTAATGGGTCCTCACCCACCACAGGCTCTTATTAATGCCACAGAGATGAGCACCGAATGCCACGCGCAGCTTAGCGTATGCCCCCATCTTTACCTTACCTTTAACCCCTTCACGCCCAGATCTTTCCTTTACTATAAAAAAAATTGCATGTTGTTGAACCATAAATTAAGAAAAGTCACTTAATATACCAAATTAGTTAGTTGACAAGGATACTAAACAGGTCATATCTATAAAATATTGCTTATAGTCACTAAAATTCGTCTAATGGCACCCAAATGACAATGGGAATTACGTTCTGGGTCTCAAGGGGTTAATGATAGCAGAATACCAATATAACAACAATGATAAACACAACCTCAACTCTTTGCCTCGTTTTTTAACCCTTTATTTTTTTGCTGCCATCTTTACTTTTTCTTACATCTGTGGTTAGATTATTCAGCCACAAAAAGTTCTTGGACATGCTTCGTCTGCACTCCAAGACCATCCTCAAACTGAATGCCTCGGCGGTGCTCTTCACGCTGATGCTGCTCATCGCCGTATTCAACAACATCAACGCCTACCCGGACTTCATGGACCAGACTTGCCACACAGGTACTCACTCACGGTTTTGTTACCCCATTTTTTTGTGTTTTAATCACAACAGAAAACCAGAAAAATGAAAAAGATGGCCACAATGTTTAGGTGTAGTCTTTTTTTTTTTTTAACGAGGCAAAAATTCCATTCTATCATAAGATCTCATACTTAAAATGATGTCTATGTTTACCTGATAATAGGGTAACTATGATGAAATACAACTGAAATTTAGAAGAACCATACTGTTCCCTTCTCCTGGCATCAAATATCAGTCAGTAAGCAACAAGGGGGCAGGATTTTTCACCTCTTAACAAAATAGAGTACTATAGGTAATGCTGTATCCTGTTTAATGTTTGTATCTTTATTACCTCCTTAACCCCTTCACGCCCAGATCTTTCCTTGGCTATAAAAAATTGTCTGCTGATGAGCCATAAAATTAAGAAAAGTCACTTAATATACCAAATTAGTTAGTGGACAAGGATACTAAACAGGTCATATCTATAAAACATTGCTTATAGTCACTAAAAATCGTCTAATGGTACCAAAATTACAATGGAAATTACGCTCTGGGTCTCAAGGGGTTAAATACATATGAATATTACTTATGAGAGTAAAGTAACATCTGTATTGACAACACATGTATTGATGAGGTATCCTGTCTAATGTTTATCTTTATTACTATTAACGCTGGCCTTGTGTCTCCGTAGTGGGCGTGGAGGTGGTGGTGTGCAAAGCGCGATACATGTTCCGAGTCCTCTACTCCATATTTGCCGTCATGTGGAACTACCTCGTGGCTTTTGTCCTCGTGTCTACCTGTCGCACCCATGTCATAGGTACGTACCTGAGCTCTGCCTGATTTTATTTATTTGTTCACTTATTTTGTCCCTAATTCTAGCACATATACAGGGAAGTCCCGTTATACGAGCATTCGGTATACGAGAAATCAATGATACGAGCTGAGTAAATTAGGGTCTATTTTCAATATACGAGATCGAAAATCCAATGCTACGACATTCAAACTGGGGTGAGTAAAATTACCAAGTTCAAAATGCGCGCCCTATCACGTATGCATCTGGGCTGTATGAGGATGTTGTGGTGGCCCCAAGCTTGGGGCCGCACACCTGGCTAATTACCCCTAAAGGTCAAGCCAACACCTGGCGTGGACCCGACTCGCTCCTGACCCAAATTCCTCCCGCACCTCCGTTGCTGGGTTCCCGCCCTGGCTTCCTAAACCAGCTTCTGGCAGTTACCTACCTACCACCACAGCGAGAGGAACACAGGGAGAGGAGGAGTGGTGTTCCTCTCACTGTAGTGGTTGGTAGGTAACTGACTGAATACAGGACTCCCGGGCTGGGCAAAGGGGGATTTTGGTTGACCCCAGTCAGGTCACCCCAAGCAACCTGTGACCTGAAGGGTAATTAGCCAGGTGTGCGGCCTGACCTTTAGGGGTAATTAGCCAGGTGTGCGGCCCCAACCTTGGGACCCCTACAGTTTATTTTAGCTGGAAAAACATGTCTTTGATGGGGTCCTGGAACCAAACCTATATTTTACCATTAATTATGTATTTCGCTTTACGAGTATGCCAGGTGGAACCTAAATGCTCGTATCTTCGGGACTTCCCTGTATATAGCATATATAAAAATCCAGTCTGCGCTAACCAACGGGCGGAGGGCCAACCATCACGTCCCCCCATACTGATGTAATTGATAGCCTACTGGCGCTATAGGCTTCAACGTAAACAAAACAAAAAAACTTGAAATATTAAAAAATGGATTTAACCACTTTACGCCCAGATCTTTCCTTTGCTATATAAAATTGTCTGTTCTTAGCCATAAAATAACCCCACTGATAACTTGACCAACCATTTCAGGAATACGGAGATTCATGAAAACCCTGGAGAAGGATGCGAGGATCTATGAGTCAAAGTACATGGGCCAGGCACAGGCGTCCATGGCGGAGAGGCCCGTGCTGGAAGGTAAGGACTCGGACTATTGGTTTAACCCCTTCATGTCCAGATCTTTCTTTTGCTATAAAAAATTGTCTGTTGTTAGCCATAAAATTACAAAAAGGAGCTTACTATACTAAATTAGTTATTCGACAAGGATACTAAACAGGTCATATCTATAAAATATTGCTTATATTCACTAAAATTGTCTAATGGTACCCAAATTACAATGAAAATTACGTTCTGGGTCTCAAGGGTTAAACTTATATTTTGAGGGAAGGAACGCACATAACATCACCACGTAACAATGATAGAAATGACCAAGGCACTGGAATGACATACAGTAAACCCGCTCTAATTCAAACTAATTGGGGGGAAACCTGGGTCGAATTAGCCGAAAGTCCGAATTATCCAATGGTTACCTCTAGAGAAAATTGATATTTTGCATAAATGTACGAATATGTATGTTCTCGGTTATTTACCAATCAATATTTTTTTGCTTTACGCCAAATGATAGCCCTTGATCTACTTCATATTTACTTCTCTACATGTTGCACCTATCAGCCATATTTTTTTAGTTATTGAAAAAAACGTGATTAAAAAAAATCAAAATCAAGGCATACCCCTTGCAAAATTTGCAATATTTTTTGAAAAATAGATTTGCTTGAAAATTAGTTCCTAGCAGTTATCGGGCATGCTGAACATGAGTCTGGAGTCAATTTTCAGTTACAATGATTATAAATCCCTATTAAAGCCAATTCACAATGACATGATACTCCAGATATTCCTTAAAAACACAAATTAGACAAAACTTACTACAAGACATAAAAATATGATAGGCATTGCTAGATTAATCATTACATATCTATATAGCATTACCGTCTACCATTACCACTACATCATTTATATGGTCATCTTCTCTCCTGGTTCAGAGTACACGTGGGTGGACGAGGACTACTTGGAGGAGCTGGGGGAGCAGGGCGGGGGCGACCTGGATGCCGGGTCCTCCATCCTGAATGCCAGGCTGGTAGGCACGGCACGAGCCATTGCCACAAGTCTTTTAGGGAGCTTTAAAAGGAAGCTAGACAATTTCATGGATGGGGATGAAATGTAGATATATAGTCTATTTTTTTTAACCAGGTGAAAAATCCTGCCCCCTTGCTGCTTACTGACTGATATTTGATGCCAGGAAAAGGGAATACTACCCTTCTTCTTAATTTCAGTTGTATTTCATCATAGTTAACCATATTATCAGGTAAACATAGGCATCATTTTAAGCATGAGACCTTAAGATAGAATGGAATTTTGGCCTCGTTAAAAAAATAGACTATAGTTTGTATCTTCCTTCCCTCCAGAGACACCCAGGAAGCATCCGGTCTAGTGAGCCGGAGAGAGATCCAGAGACACCGAGAAGTACCTGCCGCGTCCGTCTCCTCGTTGGGCGGCACTTCCCACACCGCCAGTACACAGTCTGTGCAGTCCGAGTCTCTCCATGCCAGCAAGGTGCCTGTTCTACCTAACCTTCTTCTCTCTGTTTAACGTCAGTTTTTACATCATATTTTTGATATTCTACCTCTTCTTTCTTCTTTTTGTATGTTGTTATGTAGATTATTGTAGAGCCCTTTATTTATTTATTATTATCTTTAATCATGTCTGTATTTGTTGTTGTGCAGATGAGTGCCAGCAGCAGCTATCCACCGCCTCAGAAGTACCACAAACCAGACCCTTGACGGTGATGACAAACGCTGAGATCCTCTTCAGGTTCTGGAAAATACAAGTAAGGAATTAAACAGACTTCACAGGGGAAGACTTTGTTCAGTAATAAACCTCTTTAACCCCTTGAGACCCAGAACGTAATTTGCATTGTTATTTGACCACCATTAGACAATTTTTAGTGAATATTTCAAAGCAATATTTTATAGATATGACCTGTTTAGTATCCTTGTCTACTAGCTAATTTTATATTCACAAAAAATAGTCTAATCACTCTAATGGTACCCAAATTACAATGGAAATTACGTTCTGGCCTCAAGGGGGTAATATACATTGACATACAGTAAAACCTCTCATATTCGGACTAATTGGGCCAAGGAGTGGTCCGAGTAATGCAAGGATCCGAATAATGGGGAGATTATATATGGGGGGATATGTAAGAGAAAAAAAAAAAAAAGAAAAAAATTACGTGCATCTATTAGCCAAGAAATTTCGCCACCTAAAAAAAATAAAAAAATTCTAGGTGTATATATTACCTAAGAAATTTTGACCCAAAAAAAAAAAAAAAAAAAAAAAAAAAAAAAATAATAATAATCTAGGTGTAGTATAATTTATATAGCTAGGAAATTTTGACCCCTACCGTAGATAACAGTGAAGTCGCCACCTGCAGTGAAGTCGCCAGGCCCCAAATATTACGAATTATAGCATTACTACTGATTTTTATGTGCCACTGAAGATGTTACACAGTAGTTTATATCATGGCTGTATAATCTACCCTGTTTCAGCGTTGTTTTATGCTTTGTATCTGCAAATATAACTGTTGCACATTTTGCTTCTCACGTTTTTCTTCGCGTGATGACAGGCAGTAAACAGTAGCTTATCGGGCGACAGGACACAGACTTGCCAGATCTTTCAAACTTTAATAGAATTTATTTTCACGTTGGCAGAGGAATTTTTATATATCCAAGCATCTTCCGCAGCTAATATATATAGACTTGTTTTACTTTACCTCTAATTTCCCTGAATTCCCCAGAGTGGCGACTCAACTGTTGGGTTAAAATACTAACTGGCGACTTTACTGTAGTAGGTATAGTGAGGTCGCCACTCGGTTTTATTTTTGTCATTTGTTCATTTATAGCCCTAATATGACACAGATGAAGACACAAAATGACACAGACTCTCCAGATAGACCCTTCTAACTTTCCTGAAATCATGGATGTAGAAATGTAAGTATTAACGCCACCACACGTCTGTAAATAACAAAGAAACGTTGAACTGGCGACTTCACTGTCATCTACGGTAAAAAAAAAAAAAAAAAAAAAAAAAAAAAAAGGAGGATGAGGTCCGAATAATGAGGGTCCGAATACGAGGGTTTACTGTACTCCATAATTTCCAGTAGTAAGCCACACACACTCACTGTTCTCCTGCCCCAGACGCGCCTGAGAATGTCGTCAATGGCCCTGCAGCGCTGGATGATGTCTGTGGTGGCCCTGGTGGTCATCTGGCTGGCCATGAATCTCATCATTTGGCTCAACTATGAACCAACCCTCATTGACATGGCCAACTTCTTCCTGCCACTGGCCCTCCTCCCTCTCCTGGCCTCAGCTTATGCCGAAGTGAACCAGGAAGGTCAGCGTGTGCTAAAGGTGTGTGTGTGTGTGTGTGTGTGTGTGTTCATGGGTGTGTGTGTGTGTTCATGGGTGGGCACAGAGCGGTAGTGTGTATGAGGAGGGAAGGGATATCTTGTACAGGGAAACATACACATCTAAGAAAGGCTGATCTCCAAATTTTGTGTAAGGTATGAAAAGGTTACAACTATTATAGCTACCTGTATTACTTATATTTCTTTTCTTTTTACATCACAAAGGACTGGCCAAGGCAAGGGCAAAGAAAAAAAGTAACAAAAAGTCCGCTTAGTGACCACTGCAATAATGACAACAACAGCCCTTGCCCTCTATTATCTTTTTGAAGGCAGCTTATTTCTTTACACAGCTCTACAAACTTAAACAGCTAATCAAAGACTTGTTTAGCCCTCCCTAAAACTATCCACCTCCTCTTTAAAAAAATATATATTCATGGATGGGGATGAAAGGTGGATGTAGGTTGTGTTAAGTAACAGGAACTACCACGTGTAGGTCTCACAGCCTCTTGTAGCTTCCTTATTTTCTTATGTTCTTTGATTGGCATGGATTGCATTATAAAGACATGCATATTTTACCTTTTAATTAGCCATAGACAGCTGTGAATAATTGTTCTATGCAAATTACAGGAAAACCTTTTTTATTTTGCTTTGTAGTTCATCTGCCCCCTGGAGGAAAGACTGCACATGCTCTACGTGCTACAGAGTTCCCCGCCACTACAGATGACAGTGTACGGCTTCACTCTCTCCTATGCCACCATTACCACGGCAGCCTTTGGAATCCTCCTGGCCTTTGCCTCCAAGGTACTGATTCAGGAGGTGTCAGGTTAGTCCGTCACTGTCAACAAGTAGCTTCAGTGACTTACAGGCAGGTTGGATGTGCCTTGTAGATCTATAGAAACAATGACTTACAATGTTGGTTGTGCCTTGTAGATCTGTAGAAACTGTCACAAGTATTAATCATGGCTGTGTTACCTGACGTCACACCTCCTCTCAGTCTGACTGGGAATAGATTAATATTCATCTTCAGGGAAGGAAATAGAGGCCTGCATCTAGTGATTTTAACATTTTAGAAAATTAAGTATATGCATATATATATTTTAATGAATCTTAATGAAATGAATTTAATGAATGAATAATGAAATTTAATGATGAAAGCTAGTTTTATAAGTGATTTTATGTTTATATATTAGTTACGTTTACAGTCTTCCTTTTACAAACTAAGCTTCTTCTATGTGATAAATGTATTGAGGTTGAAAAATCTCTCCCCTCTCTCTCTTAAGATGTTACATATAGCTGTTTAGGCACACCTTGTATAACAAATAGAATAACATGGCAAACATATCGAAGCCACCATTCCGTGAGTCACAGTCATTGCTACGCAGGTGAAGGAAAGCACTGTTGTCTCAAAACATGGAAGATTTGTCTTATTTCACAATCATAAATACAATATATAAATCACAGTCTATCAAGCATAAGTTTTAGCAAACAGCACAGTCGCTTTGGTTTACAGGTACAGTTACTAAAACTAAATCAAAGTATTGGCATTGGCCACAAAACAGCCTTTGCTAACTTTGATGGTAACATTCATGGACACTTCATCATGTAGGGATCTTTTCACTCTCTCTCCAACCCTTCCCTTTTGTATGCTTTGCCATAGTGCCATATGACCTCTGATGTCTGGCACATTTCCCCTACTTTGGCATTACAATCAATCAATCACTCTTTCTCTCTAACCCCTCCCCTTTTTTATGCTTTGCCATAGTGCCATATGACCCCTGAT
This sequence comes from Chionoecetes opilio, assembly GCA_016584305.1. NCBI lineage: Eukaryota > Metazoa > Arthropoda > Malacostraca > Decapoda > Majidae > Chionoecetes > Chionoecetes opilio. Next base: position 367,637 of record JACEEZ010013658.1, read on the forward strand.
GTCTGGCACATTTCCCTGTTTGTTGGCATTAAATCAATCAATCATCATGTTGGGATCGCTGCCACTAAAAGGCAAGCTTGGGAGACCAGTGGTTAGCGCCGCAAGTGGCATGCTCGGTGTTCCCAGTTCGATTCAGAGAGGTGTCAAAATCTTTCTGCGATCATAGAGTGTACCTCCAGGGCCTATAATCCGAGCCCTGGAGGTCATACTGCCTACGGGTACTATAGGCATTAGAGAGAGAAAAAATATATAGTGAATTTTTTATCTGTCCATGAAATGTTATAGTGTTACCATCATTCTAGTGAACATTTGTTATAGGCTTTATTTGTTATTTGTTATATAATGTTACGTCTTGACCAACCTACTGGATAAGACTGTTCATTTGGCAGACTCAGAAGCTATGAACGAGGTGACTGTATATATGAGACGTAGTACTGTCATCATAGAACATATGTGAGTCCTTTGAACAGACAAATATATGTAAGATGTAGTACTGTCATCATAGAATATATGCGAGTCCTTTGAACAGTCAGATATATGCGAGATGTAGTACTGTCATCATAGAATATATGCGAGTCTTTTTAAGTCAGTGGTGAGGTTCCTTTGCTGTGGCTGACGTCCCAGGTTGGAGTAGTGAAGGTTAGTGACTAGTTTAACCCCTAACTGGTGTCTCCCGGGGTGCCGGAGAACAAGGTGGAGGCCCAGGTCAACCCCCACTTGAGGTTTGTTAGCAGGAACTTGAGTGCCTTTGTCCACTGTTCCTCACTGTTGAACTGCATCCTGGAAAACCAATCATACTTATAATCATACTTAGCTTATATGCACACACCAGATAGTTATTAAGTAAAAATATATTGCACAATGTATAAAATATCTCTTACTGAGAAGTGGTTGCTGAATATCAGAATTTTATATATTTATATCGAATAAAATTTTTATCTCTTAAACTTTGTCTTGTATCTTACACACATATTTACTCTCAAGTTGAGCAAACGTAAATGTTTCCCAATGTAATGAGCCTTCAAGATGTTAGAAATACTACAATGTTGATCAATTTATCATACATATTCACTTATTATACTAAAAATAAGGAAGGAGGAGTTACGTGTGCCCTATGCAGACTGTTGTCACTGTGGTGTAAAGTGAAGGGTGGTGAGCCACACAACCTTGCTTTACAGAGTGTTACCTTGCAAACTTGCATTGATCATTTTTAACACTGATAGACATCTCATCATCTTTCTGTTTAACGTCAGATTTTCCCATAATGTCTTAATGAGGTTAGACGGTCGATGATGCGCTTCCAATGCTATTGTCGGCATTCATCATTTAAATTTGTAGCATGAGTTTTACGCCCTGATAGACACAGAAAAAACAAAACACTCCTTTAGGTTGACGTGAGTAGTGAAGCAGCAAAGCTCCAGGCTGCTTGACTTACTTGATAGAGAAGGAGTTGTTGGAGTTCCGATCCTCAATGAAGTTTTTATTGATGCGATAAGGGAAGCAAAAGCAGGCGTTCTGTGCGCCCTGAGCCTCCACGTGCTGCTGGAACTCTGCCTGACACTCCAGGAAGGCAGACATTCCCGCATCAAACTTGGTGTCCCACAGGAATTTGAAGCCGCCTGAGCCATACAGAGGTAACTCCTTGCTCTCCCCGATGACCTGTGAAGGGACGGCAGTTACTCCTCAGTTCATGGCCAAACAAAGAAGAGACTAATGACAAAAGGATTCTTTAGATTACAAGACTATGAACCGTCCAAAACAGAGTCACTTGCCTCAATGTACGAGTGATTGCCAAACGGCACCAATCTGTACTTGGAGAACTTGAGGCCAATCTTGCGGGCCAGGGAGGCGAGGAGAAGCACAGTCTGGCCCCAGGCGGCATTAATCTCCTGCCAGGTGACGGTGACGGTGGGTAGCCGGCCCAGACGCAGGTTGTTGATGGTGCCGAAATGTCCCGAATGCCAGATGTGGAAGGTGGTGTTGAAGATGTTAGTCTTCTTGAGGCGGTCCAGTTGGCCTTGTGTGTACCGCATCTGGTTCTTAAGACTGTGATCAGAGGGAAAGCATGGGTTACATACATCAGCAGACACTTTTTTTTCTTTTCTTGCTTTTTTTTTTAACCCACTTGCAAAAAAAACTTCTAATTTTTTTTTTTTGCTTGAACCCACTTGCTAAACAAAACGTCTGTGATTTAATTTTTTGTTTGAACCCACTTGCTAAAAAAAAAACGTCTAATATATATATTTTATTAACCCACTTGCTAAAAAAAAAACACTTGATTTTTTTTTTGTTTTTTTTTTGCTTGAACCCACTTGCTAAAACCCCCTCTATGAATTACTAATCTTTGGAGAATGATGTTTATGTTCCCCTATACTCTCAAAACAAAGAGGTTTCTGCTATTTTTTCTTATTCACTACACAGAATCTCGGCAACAAAGGGAGTTAACCCCTTCACGCCCAAATCTTTCCTTAAATAAACATAATTGTCTGTTGTTAGCCTTAAAATTATGAAAAGTAACTGAATATACCAAATTATTTAGTGGACAAGGATACTAAACAGGTCATATCTATAAAACATTGCTTATAGTCACTAAAATCGTCTAATGGTGGTCAAATTACAATGGAAATTACATTCTGGGTCTCAAGGGGTTAATTAACTATACATAATCGTCTGTTGTTAGCCATAAAATTAAGAAAAGTAACTGAATATACCAAATTATTTAGTGGACAAGGATACTAAACAGGTCATATCTATAAAACATTGCTTATAGTCACTAAAATCGTCTAATGGTGGTCAAATTACAATGGAAATTACATTCTGGGTCTCAAGGGGTTAATTAACTATACATAATCGTCTGTTGTTAGCCATAGAATTAAGAAAAGTAACTGAATATACCAAATTATTTAGTGGACAAGGATACTAAACAGGTCATTCTATAAAATATTACTTATAGTCACTAAAATCGTCTAATGGTACCCAAATTACAATGGAAATTGCATTCTGGGCCTCAAGGAGTTAAAAAAAAATATGGAAAAACTGGTCCCATCTGTAATAAGGAGATACATTTCCTACAAGAACATTAGACGAGTGATTTGGGAGCAGTTTAGGACCTCTGGAACTCTTGAAAAGCATAATTAAAAAAAAAATTCTGGTTCACAAGTTCTGTACCTCAAGGGGTTAATACAGTACATACCTGCGATTCTCATCCTCCATGGCCGTGAGCTGAGCCTTGTGGGTGCAGTACTCCCGCCAGTACCTCTCTTCCTCCTCCTCCAGGCGTTTCTTCTCATCCTTGTGCCTCTGAAGCACCTCCTCGGCTGCCTTCTGCTCCTTCTCCACCTCCGCCAGCTCCTCCACCAACCGATTCTCTTCTACCTGAAGCTGAGGGACAAAGTTATTTATGACGATTTTTTTTTTTTTTTTTTTTTTTTTTTTTTTTACATCACAAAGGACTGGCTAAGGGCACATAAAAGAGGAGGTAACACAAAGTCTGCTTAGTTGCCAGTCCTTATAAAGAAGACAGTAAGAGAATAAAGAAAGGGATGTGGGCTAATTTAGTTCGGGGAGTTTTTTTTTTTTTTTTTTTTTCATCTTGGCCTGTAGTGCCTGTAGGCAGTGACCTCCAGGGGTGGGATGGTAGGCCTGGAGGCTCACTTCAGGGCTGTGATGATGGTTGGCCCTCGCCCGTGGTGGTGCAGGCAGGATTTTATTTATAGTGACGCCTGTGATTAGAGGCTCATACCGCCCCCCTGTGTCCTCCGATGCACTCGCAATCGGGAGGATGGAGGCTGCGTGTTGAAGAGGATCTATGCTTTGGGCATTGAAGAAGTTGAGGCAACGGATAGAGATAGTTGGAAGCGTATCAGAAGAAGAAGAAGAATTGGCTTACATTTTCCAGCTCACTCTCAAGGGCAGAGACATCTGTTTCCGGCATGTCGTGGAGGGAGGCAAAGAGGTGCTGGCAGAGCTGGGCCTGAGTCTGTGTGCGGGACAGTGTGGTGTCCATCAGGTCCAGCAGGGCGTCGGTACACTCCTCACACAGCGGGTGGTCAAGGTCACTGTTGGAACTCACCAAGTCAAACAGACCCGTCGCGACCTGTAACAAACACGTATCACTCACACTGCTCATACTGTTTCTCTTCCGTCCTACTTAATACCTAACCTATTACTACCCTAACCCGTCCTACTACCCTAACCCCTTAATGATGTCTATAGCCTATTTCTCTAAGCAAGGCGAAAATTCCATTCTATCATAAAGTCTCATGCTTAAAATGATGCCTGTGTTTACCTGATAATATGGTTAACTATGATAAAATACAACTGACATTTAGAAGAAGCATAGTATTCTCTTTCCTGGCATCAATTTTTAGTCTTATCTTCCTTCCTGAGGGTGGGAATCACATAGTATAAGACGCCTATATCTTAGTGAGGTTTGTCCAGCTTTCGTCACCTGATTTTTTTTTCCTTTCTTTCCTTTTTAAGTTTGAGCCTATAGCGCCAGTAGGATAAACTAGGCTCTCACTATGAGCCTCAATTTATCTGCCTCCGAGATACTTTCCTTACTCATCCCCCCTGTCCCAATTCCCAATTCATAATCTCCTTCCTCCAACAATTATATATCCTTCATTTGATCTAGCCATCCTGCTGTAACAATCCATTCCTCTCCCCTTCCCTCACCCTTTCACTCTTTCTCTATAACCCTTCCCCTTTAGTATGCTTTGCCATAGTGCCATATGACCTCTGATGTCTGGCACATTTCCCCTTTTTTTGCATTAACCCCTTGAGACCCAGAACGTAATTTTGATTGTAATTTGGCTAACATTACACATTTTTTAGTAAATATAAGCAATGTTTAATAGATTTGACCTGTTTAATACCCTTGTCCACTAGCTAATTTGATATATTCAGTTAGTTTTCGTAATTTTATGACTAACGGATGATTTTATATAGCAAAGGAAAGATCTGGGCATAAAGTGGTTAAATCCATTTTTTTAATATTTCATGTTTTTTTGTTTTGTTTACGTTGAAGCCTATAGCGCCAGTAGGCTAATCAATCAATCAATGTGTCCACCTTAAGGGGTTGCGTCTTCTCTGTATCGCCGGAGTCCCCGACCAGCGTGAAGCCATGGTGGTGGGGGCCGGAGTCTGTGAGATGCAAGGGAGGCACCAGCTTGTCTATCTCCGAGGCGTCAAAGTCCACATCCTCACCACAGTAAATAGGCACTGGGAAAAAAAAAAGGGTTAAAATTAGAACATAAGAAAATAAGAAAGCTACAAGAGGCCGCGAAAAAATTGGTGATACGTAATTAGAACATAAGAAAATAAGGAAGCTACAAAAGGCCGCGAGACCTACACATGGTAGTTCCTGTTACTTAATACTACCTACATCCACCTTTCATCCCCATCCATGAATTGTCTAACCTTCTTTTAAAATGCCCTATTGACTAAAAATTGTCTTATGGTACCCAAATAACAATGGAAATTACATTCTGGGCCTCAAGGGGTTAATTCAATCAATCCTGACCCACAACTGAACTGAACTGCTATTGGAGTTGTTAACCCCTTGAGACCCAGAACGTAATTTATATTGTAATTTGTGTACCATTTGACAATTTTTTTGTGAATATATAAGCAATATTTTATAGATATGCCCTGTTTAGTACCCTTTTCAACTAACTAATTTGGTATATTTGGTTTCTTTTCGTAATTTAATGGCTCGACAACATACAATTTTTTATAGCAAAGGAAAGATCTGGGCGTGAAGGGGTTGTTGATAGATGTCATAAGCCAGCCCGCCACAACAGTTATACTTACATGCCAGTTCCGCCAAGTGTGTTCATTGAGGTTCATTCAAGTTCCTATCTATCTGTTAAGTGTTTTGTTTTGCATCTGTCAGTCGATCTTCTTGTAATACTATATAATTATCTATCGATTATTGTTTTGTATCGATTAATTTATTTAGCAATCTACCTATTTATCTATCTATTTATATTTATCTATTTATCAACCTATCTATCTACCTATTTATCTACCAATCTACCTATTTATCTCTATTTATATTTATCTATTTATCAACCTATCTATCTACCTATTTATCTACCAATCTACCTATTTATCTATCTATTTATATTTCTATCTATTTATCAACCTATTTATCTACCTATTTATCTAACAATCTCTACCTATTTATCTATATTTATATTTATATCTATACCAATCTCTACCTATTTATCTACCAATTTACCTATTTGTCTATCTATCTATCTATTCATCTATTCATCCCACAAGTTATACTCACATGCCAGGAAGACGGGCTCTAGCTGTATAGGGTTCAGGCACCTAACTGAACCTATACCTAACCTAACCTTTACCAAAGATATACCTATACCTAACCTTTACCTAACTAACAAAAAAAAATAAAAAAAATAAAAAAATATTTACGACAGAAACGGTTAGCAAATTAATTCAAAACGCATCAAAACTCACCAGAAAAAAATTTGTTTCGTCCACCAAAGTGAATTCGGTGTACATCTGGAATCATACCCTGAACTGCTATTGGAGTTGTTAATGCTAGATGTCATATGCTAGCTCGCCACAACTTACGTGCCAGCTCCGCCAATGTGTGTTCATTGAGGTGGGAGAAGGCGGGCTCCAGCTGTATAGGGTTCAGGCACCGCTGGCACACATAGTTGACGGTCACACGAGGATCCATGGTGATCACACAACTCAGTCTCACTCAAGTCACCTGCAATGGGTCCAGATTGTAGGTACCGTCAATAACACTATAGTCGCCAGTCACTCGCCACTGCACTCATGTCGCCAGGTACAATATATTACGAAATTTAGCATCACTACAGACTTGTACGTGTGTCACTTACGAGACATGCACAGTAGTTTATATTACGTACATCACACTACATGTCTTCAGTGGCACATAAAAGTCTGTAGTGATGCTAAAATTCTTAATATATTGTGCCTGGCGACATTAGTGCAGTGGCGAGTGACTGGCAACTATAGTGTTATCGACGGTAGTGATAGTTAAATAAAGTTCCAAATTAAGGTTTAACATTAACAAAGCTTACCGGGACCAGCCACCCACTGCTTTTTCTACAATCACTTACTGGCAGATGTGACAATCTCATCTCATCCACCACTGTCTATACCAAGGCTAGTATACTATCCTTGGTCTATACTGTTCTAGCATCAGTAAAGTGCTCATTTTATAACTCACAGCATCCTTTACTTAGATTTACATGATCTCTTTACCTTATCGTCCATCTGTCTTCAGTCTTCTATGCCTCTAGTGAAGTTTATATTGAAGTTTATGGTGATTTTCAATTTATTTTACTCTTGAACGCAATAGATTTGCTTATTGTTTACGTTCCCGAGTCATTTCATGATCCCGTGCCACTCAGCTGATCGGCTGCCGGGAAAAAGTGTCCTACTGAACCTTACTGTCTGAGGTAGTGATCGAGTGGCTGAGTGCTATATATATGCTATTTCCATACATCTGTGTATTCTGTGAGTTCATGGATAGTTAATCTTGAGATGAGGCCAGGGACATAATAGGTAAAAGGGTGGAGTCAGGTTCTTCCAGGCAACATATCACGTAAAGGACTCGGGGGCGTGCACAGGGGAGGATTTTTTTTTTTTTTTTTTTTTTTTTGTAGAGGCAGAGCTGTTGTAGTTCTTCTGTAGAGGTTCACGCAGCCCTCCTGTCATCCGATGTAGTCCTACTCGCCGTCGAAGGTAGAGTCAATGAGCAGTAGCTAGGCTACGTATAAGTGAATGTTCTTCGGCAACGCGATGAAATTGACACATTCCTCTTTTTTTGGCATTAAATCAATCAATCAACACGATGAAATTTTGGCTTGATCTTGATATTACAGGTGGCTTTTTATTCATAGGCCAGTCCTTTAAACCGGCTGCTCCTGTAGAGTCTATTCTCCCAGGTGGGAATCGAACGCGTAACACCAGCTTACCACTTGCATGAGCTAACCACTCTGCCACCGCCTCCCCATAATTTGTCAGTTTACTGGAAATCGGGGTAGCCTATGCTGCAATACACGAATGTAAGGGACAGAATAAGGAACGAGCTTCTAGGTTATATATATACAAGGCAGGAAAGCTAGCTATAGGTCACAAGAAGAGCTAGGTTGAGTAGGGCGAGCAGGGAAATATGCAGCGAGCTAAAATAGGTAGACGTATCGTGTGACGCAGTTGAGTTAAGAAAGTTCAGATGATTATAGTACCATTGATATAGGCTACCCAAAGCATATATATATATATATATATTTAGTAAACATGTATGGTTAAAGGATATTTGAGAGGAGAACTTTTAAAACTGTATTCTAATATAATCTTCAAGAATCGTGTTATTTTAGCAACTCGAGGTAAAGATATGGGAATAGATTTCAAGTACGCATAGATAGGATATACATAGTTTTATTACTGCATGAGATAAAAAAAAAAAAATATATATATTGAGAGAAATTTGCTCTCCAAGAAAATTGATAGGGCGATATATATAGACGAAGAAATTTCACTTAAAAACTAATAAGAGGTTATAACGTTTTGAAGCATACTGACTTCGGTATCGGCTATAATGAGTCTTGTATTTATTGCTTATCAAGACATTACATATACTTCAGAGTGTACCAAGCATTAGAAGGTATATATTAAACCATTCTCCACTTCATTCTGCTCTCCCGTGTTTTGATCCGCCCCAACAAGTAGTGCGGTCATCTACCTTCTGTCAATATCTGCAAACAATCTTCACTCATGGACGTATTTGCCCTGACTTATACGCGAAGATGATTGAAATATAATCTCCTTTAATGTTTCTTTAGCCTGAATGAGTTATAATGTACTGATAACCAAGACGAAACAGGGTTTTTAGCCATCAAAAGGCGGCGAGAGAATACTGAGTACTGCGGCACATAGGAATCATGGCAGCCAACCGTAGTGGAGGAAAGCTTTCATACCTACAGCGTAAATGATGTTTAGACACAATAACACATATATATTAACCCTAACAACCCTATTTTACATCATTCTAACCAAATCCTCATGTTTCTAGATAGGTCGCATTACTAGATCTAATCCACCTGTCATATTTATATGTTTCCAAGAGAACAGGTGAATCTTACTAACTTTTATGTAGGTTAGTATAATATGTATGGAGTATGTTTGTATGGTTATTTAAGTTAGTATCATAAGGGGTATGGGTCGTTTCCTGAATGGTGGTAGTTATGAGATGGTTGTAACTCAAATTTTGCAATGGTTAATGTATCGTTGTTTTAAGGTTATAGGGAGATTTGCTTTACCACAACTATTATATATTGCTAGTTTCTGCTGGTTTGTCTGTCTATCTGTCTATCTTCTGTCTTGTTCTGTATTTCGTCTGTCTCTTATCTGCCAAAAATTGAGTGTGTCTGTGTGTTGGCAAGCCTGACACACCCTACAGTCAGCCATGATGGTCCCGCAGATACTCTTACCCACCGTGAAGGAAACACTTATTTTGTGGTGAAATACTCAAGTGTACACCGCCATGGAGGTGTAGCTATATGGACGAGGAACTTTTCTCATCGTGGGAGTCATTCATACACCTATAGGACACGGGAGAAGCGGTAAGTTACGGTAAAACTTGCTTCGGCTTGTAAACTTTCAGGTGGATATTTGGATACACCTGTGGTTCACCCTGGGGTTTTTTAAATCCTGGGGCGACCTTAACCTTTGCTGGGGTATGCTATGACCTTCTGTATTTCTATATCTAGGAGGGTATAGGGGTATTTTGTAATGGGTGTGGATATATAGGGGGGAGGGAGGGAGGAAAGGGGGGACGGGAAGGAAATCAGCTGGTATAGAAAACGTAGATAGAAGGAAGTATAGTCTATTTTTTTATTATGGTCAAAATCCACTACGGAAGACTAATAGAAGCATTAATAGAAGGGGAGGCAGGGGGCGTGGCTTCCTTAGTGCATTTTGACCATAATACAAAAAATAGACTAGTGATGGTTAGAAGGACACCCGTATATTTTGATAACAATAGATATGGTGTGTTAGGCCTACAGACAGTACAGAGAGGATGTTCACTAGATACTTGATGACTTAAATGAAATAAAACAGTAACCAGTGTACGGAGATATGTAATAAATGCGTAGGAAATAACAAAGATGGAAGCTGGAGTCTGGGCGGAGGACGCAACAACAATGGAAGTGTTGAGGCGACCACAACAATCTCTTCTCTTATTCTGTCTTTTAATTTTTTTCTCTTGCTTTCCTCTTCTTTCCTTTTTCTTTCCTGAACTTTTCTTTCTCTTTCTATCATCTTTTCTTTCTTTCCTATTTTCTTTCTTTCTTTCTTCTTCCTTTCTCTTATTCTGTCTTAATTTCTTTCTCTTTCTTTCTCTTTCTTTCTCTTTCTTTCCTCTTCTTTTCTCTGGTCATCCAAAAACTGTTGATTGATTTTGCTTCTTCCACATTCCCATCTCCAAACAAATACACCCCCACAATATCTGCCATTGTGATGAATGATTAAAGGGAGTTTCGTACACAAGTTGTTTCGTACCCAGGTTTTGTTAGTTGTTTCGTACATGCCTGGTGTCGTTTCATAATTCTAGTAGTCAAGTTCAACTCAGAGCTGAGTGTACGAAACGACTATGGTTTCATATAGACTACGAAACCGGTATTATTTTACGATGGGACCAAACTTCCCTACACAATTGGGAGCATGATTTTTGTTTACCTTATTGTATTCTAAGAGAATTTTCTCTTTGAGCTTTCCGTCGCAAATCAATAGTTTCGGAGATATAGAACATTTTAGGTGGGAGGAGGAATACGTCTCCTTGTTTACAAAAGGCCTCCCTCTTCCTCTTCTTGTGACCTGTATCGCTTTTGTTTCAGAGTAAGTTTTCCGTGCGTACCCGTGGCTAGGAGGTTAATCTCTGGGTTTGGTATTTTATTAAAAGAATTTATTATTGGACCCAGTTAGGAGGTTGGTTAGGTTAGGTTCAGGTTAGGTTAGGTTAGGTTAGGTTAGGTTAGGTTCGGTTCAGGTCAGGTTAGGTTAGGTTCAGGTTAGGTTAGGTTAGGTTAGGTTCAGGTTAGGTTAGGTTCAGGTTAGGTAAGGTAGCCACGGGTATGCGCACGGAAAACTCCGAAACAAAAGTGATACAGGTCACAAGAAGAGGAAGAGGGAGGCATTTTGTAAACAAGGAGACTTATTCCTCCTCCCACCTAAAATGTTCTATATCTCTGAAACTATTGATTTGCGACGGAAAGCTCAAGGAGGAAATGTCTCTTAGAATACAATAGGTAAGGTAAGCAAATACCATGCTCCCAATTGTGTAGGGAAGTTTGGTCCCATCGTAAAAATTTACCGAAACAACTTTTTTGGTGTACGAATCTACTGGTATACGAAACAACTGGTGTACGAACTGACTGCACCCCCTGATGAACGTATCTACCTCAGTGTTTTATCTACAGTAACAAGAGATAAATTTACGCAGGCCTAAAAAATACCCCAGCAAGAACTAAACTGTAGCAAAGGAAGAGGAGAAGAAAAGGTATTGGTTGGTGTATATCGGATGTCCACAAGAAAGGAAATCACAACATGTCTTAAATAGTGTAGTGTTGTGTGGGTCAGAAAGCCCAGCACAACCACATCCTCTCCTCTCCCCGTGTTAATATATTGAGGTGGTGATATCGTATGTGTGTGTGTGTAGTGTGAGGCTCCAACAACCCTACCTAGAGGAGGAAGAGGATATTGTGGGGGAGTATTTGTTTGGAGATGCGAAGTCTTGGAAGATGAGGTGGAATACAAAGCCTGAGGTGCCTGAAAAATTCTAAGTCCAAAGGCAAAGGCTAGAAGGTTAATACGCTAGGTTAGGTTTAGCTAAGTAAGGTTAGGTTTAGCTTAGTTTAGTTTAGTTTAAATATTTCCCTAGGTTATGCCAATAGTTTGTTTTTTAAACATGTAGATCAACTATTTTTTTTTTTTTTTTTTTTTTTTTATAATTATTTTTTTTTTTCCCAAGTCGTCTTTTTTTTTTTTTTTTTTTTTTAAGGCTATTTTTTTTTTTTTTTTTTTTTTTAACTCCGCCACCCAAAATCCCGGTTCCCGACAGGTCCCCAAGTTTGTCGGGTAGAGGGGAATATTTTAAGCATAAAGGGCTGGAGTGGTTGTTATGTAGTTTTACCTCCCAATGTTTGTTTCAGCCTCTGGTAAATCCCCATGTTTGTTTCTCTGTTAAATCCCCGTGTTTGTTTCTCTATGTTAAATCCCCATGTTTATTTTTTGTGCTAAATCCCCATGTTTGTTTCTCTGTGTTAAATCCCTATGTTTGTTTCTCTGTGTTAAATCCCAATGTGTTTCAGGTGTGGGCGTGCAGGCGTGATGGTGGTGGCTCAGGGCGGGCGGCTGATGCGGGGGGCGGGGGTGGCGAGCACAGGCTGTGGCATGACCCCGAGGGAACTCTCCGACTACGATGACCTCGCCACCTCCCTCGTCCTGGACCAATACCTGGGCTTCGTCACTCATAAGATGAACATCAGGTGAGCCTTGGGTTGGGGGTCATTGGAGGCGGGGAGGGGGGGGGGGAGATGCTCAGAGGATGTAAATCAAGATGTAGTTAAATATAATTATACACTCCTCACTTTCTTTTTGTGGGCTTATTTGTTTGATAGCTTGTATGTATGTGTGTGTATATGGTTACAGGGAGTTTCGTACACAAGTTGTTTCGTACCCAGGTTTTGTTAGTTGCTTCGTACACTGATTTTGAGTTTTCGTACATACCTGGTGTCGTTTCGTAACTCTAGTAATCAAGTTTAACTCTGAGCTGAGTGTATATCATTTCTTTGCTTAGGGTGCTTAATTTCAAAGTTTTGTTTTTGCTTAATTTATTATTTTGAAGGAAAGATAGTATGTACTATAAAAAAAAAATACAGTGTATGATGTAGAGTGTACAGCGGTGGGTGCAGTGCAGACCATTGCATCGCTATGGTACATGCATAGTCGTTTAGACTATGGTTTCATAAAAACTACGAAGTTTTTTTTTTTTTTTTTTTTTATGAATCTACTGGTGTACGAAACAACTTGTGTACGAACTGACTGCACCCCGTGTGTATATGTGTGTGTGCATAGACTTGGTAAGGTGTGCCTCTCCACCCATAAACTGTAGCGTCCCCTTGATTGCCCCCCCAGGTACCGGCCGCTGCGGGGCAACAAGGACCACCTGCTGGGCATCATTGAGGACTTCATCCAGCACCAGGACTATGAGAAGGCCTTCAAGCAGCTGGTGTCCGGGGACTGGATGCCCTGGACCTTCTTCATCACCAAGAACAAAACACTGCAGGCCACGTTCAAGGTGAGAGAGAGAGAGAGAGAAAAAAAAAATGGAAGCTGTGTGAGAAAGAGAGAGAGAAAAAAAATGGACCCTGTGTGAGAGAGAGAGAGAAATGGAAGGCGTGGAGGAGGCCCACAAGGCTCGTGGCTGGGGCAAGTTATTGCTTCCTGTCGGGGGTTGCTTGGTATGGGAAGGGAGCCTGCATGGGGACTCGCGCGTGGTGACCCCCGGGAGTGGCGTCGTAGAGTGGGCGAGGTGACACGCCCCCCGGCGTATGCCCCCAATGATTGATTGATTGACCTGTTTAGTATCCTTGTCAACTAACTAATTTGGTATATTTAGTTACTTTTTGTAATATTATGGCTACCAACAGACAATTTTTTATAGCAAAGGAAAGATCTGGGCGTGAAGGGGTTAAACAATGCAGCTGACACTGTTTTGCATTTTCCAGGAGCACGTATTTCGCTACCTGCGGGTCTTTGACAAGGACAGCGGCTTTGTGGTGAAGGCGTGCTACCGCTACTCCATGGAGGGCTGCGTCGGGGCCAAGATCTGCGCCACAAAGAAATGGTAAGTCTCGAGCTCTGTTCTGAGAAAAGTTCACTCCCTCATGTCTGTATGTTATGTAGTTGTTGTGTTTTTTCTTTCTGTATGCCTTCGGGTGAAAATAAAACGATTACTATTATTATTATTATTATTAAAATTATTTTCAGGTATAAGAATGAGCAGATAGGGTTCCTGGTGGGCTGCATTGCCGAGCTCAGTGAGGAGGAGGAGACCCAGCTGCTTCACCCGGGCAAGAACGACTTCTCCGTCATGTACTCCTGCAGGAAGAACTGTGCGCAGCTGTGGCTCGGGCCGGCGGCATTCATCAACCATGACTGCCGGGCCAACTGCAAGGTAGGACAAGGGAGCCATCACTACTACTACTACTACTACTACTACTACTACTACTACTACTACTACTACTGCTACTGCTACTAACTACTACTACTACTACTACTACTACTACTACTACTACTACTACTACTAACTACTAACTACTACTACTACTACTACTACTACTACTAATAATAATAATAATAATGTCCATGCTGCCTCTCGGGGAAGCATAGGAAGTCTGTCTGCTTTAAAAAAAATTTGGTTTAACCCCGTAAGACCCAGAACGTAATTTCCATTGTAATTTGGGTACCATTAGATGATTTCTAGTGAATATAAGCAATATTTTATAGATATGACCTGTTTAGTATCCTTGTCGACTTAATAATTTGGTATATTCAGTGACTTCGTAATTTTATGCCTAACAGCAGACAATCTTTTATAGCAAAGGAAAGATCTGGGCTTGAAGGAGCTAATGGGGGAAACATGGTGAATATTATCTATATATTATAGAGTAAAGACTACAGATATTGTGACCCTGTATCCTTGTGACCCCACAGTTAACTGCCACTGGCCGCGGGACTGCGTGTGTGAAGGTCCTGAGAGACATTGAAGAAGGGGAAGAGATCACTTGTTTCTACGGGGAAGATTTCTTTGGTGACAACAACTCTTATTGTGAATGTGTCACCTGTGAAAGGTAGGAGTGTTGTGCAGCCATTGCTTTGTTTGACTATGTATATATTCCTCAGACACATGTTCATTTGTGGTAGGGTAAAAATGTGGGTTTTTTAATTTTTTATTCCCTCTTAACACATAATCTTGTTAGGTTTATCTTTACAAAAATTTGATATATGTAAGAAATTGTGGGTTTTTTCTATCATTTCTTGTGGTTCTGTTATTTATGTACTGTGTATGCATGTCTTTGTCAAGGTAGAAGAAGCTGTATTAATCGTTCCTTAACTCTTTGCAGGCGAGGGACAGGAACCTTTGCCAACAAGACCAACAGAGACGATGCAGAGAAGGGCTACCGCCTCAGGGAGACCGACCTGAGGCTGAGAATAAGCCGCCAGAGGTTACGCAACCAGCAGAAAGCAGAAGGTCTGGGCAAAGGTAAAAGTGAGGGTGCCGTGAGTCTGAAAGTGGACGGTGGTGATAACAAGTTGAAAATGAACATCTCCTCCAAAGTGAATGGTGAAGTGATGCGGCGGGAGTTGAGGACTAGAGGAGGGTCTCGAGACTCTGAGAAATCTGATACCAGTACAGAGAGTGGTGGTGGCGGTGGTGGTGGTGGGTCACAGCCACACATGAAGCGCTCCGGGCCCGAGGACCTCACCCATCTGAACGGCCTCTACCCCAAGGCCAAGACCAGGCGAACAAGCTCGGACAGTGCTCAGGAAAACATTGACATTACAAACGGGGACTGTGACGAACCCGTGAAGGCTCACGGCGGGGAAAAGTTTGGCAGAGCGGCCTCGGCCAAGGGGCGGCCACAGACCCGAAGTTGTGTGGTGGCCCTCGGAGGTGCAGTGAAGGAGGGAAGGGTCGGGGACGTGGCCTCGAGTAAGACCGAGCAAAATGACGATTGCCTGGACCCTAAAGGCATCAAGCTGCGCAGCCGCCGCCAGCTGGCCACGGCCATGCGGGACGTGGGCAACACCCGCATCCTGCGCGGCCACCACAACCGCTCCGGTGTGAAGGACGAGGGAGAGTTTTTTACTGAAGTGGTGGGCAGGGAAGACGAGGAGGCCGTGGCTGGGGTGGAGGAGCCGGCCAGGGTCTCGGGGAGTGAGGAGGAGGAGAGTGATGGCAGGGAGGCCGAGGGGAGAGACACGGCACCAAGCTCAAACTGCTTCGTGGATCTCAGCCGCGTAAAGTTGACGGCGTGCATGCAGGGGGAGGGGCTGGAGGAGGCAGCGGCGGCGGCTGCAGTGCCCCACCAGGACCATGAGACCCCCAGCCCCAACCTACAGTGTTCAGGGGGGGCCCCCGTGCGCAGGCTTCGGAGGCCACCCGGTGAAAAATGTGATAACTCTAGTTTAGGTTACCTTAGTGTAGGAAGTAACTGTTCTAGGAATATAATTACCAATAACAACAACAATCCCACGGACAAGTTGTCGTCGTCTACGTCGTCGTCGGTTGAACAGTCACTGCCAAGTTCTCAGTTACCTCAGCAGGCTATTAGTGATAAAAAAGTGTTAGAGGATAGCTTGATGCCTCACAGCAAGAAAGCCAGGCATTCCAAGTGCAAACAGACAGCTTTAAAAGACAGTGTGGTGGTGGCAACGGCGGTGGAGTGTCAGTCCAGCCCGAGCCCGACCAGCCTCGAGGCTAGTAATCTGTCACCCGCCAAGGACGTGTATGAGTTTGAGGAGGAGGATGATGCTGCCTCCCCGGGGTCCCTCAGGGTGAGCAAGCCGGCAGCGGGGCGGTGGGGGAGGAGTGCGCCCCAGTGTGACTCCCCCCCACACCCCTTGGCAGGCTACACCCCCTCCTCCCCCTCCACCGCCATGGTCACCCCGGAAAAGACGGGTGGGCGGTGCGGCGTAAAGCTCAGACTGCGCATGAAACGTTCCCCCGTGCTAGACGAAGTCATAGAGGTCGGGTCACACCTCTCGGACTCAAGTGGCGGAATGACCTACGAGCCCGAGTACGAGGTGTTGACGGTGGAGGGCATCACCACCCAGGATTACGAGGATGACCTCCGCCAACACAGCCACAGCCACCACCACCGCCGTCACCGCAAGAAGCATCACCGAGAGCACCGCCGTCGCTCCGATTCCTCCGAGAGCTCCAGCACCGATGATGCTTCTACCGCTGCCTCTGCTGCTGTCGCTACCCCGAGACCCACCATGAAGCGACTGCGGTTAATCCTCGGCAACGAAACCCACACCATCACCATCCCCGACACCCACCTGGAGAGGAAGTGAGGAGCCACTGCCGCCACATCAATTTGTGACACCATCAGCATGCCAAAACCTGACCATCTCACCACACCACATCCCACCACACTACCCCACACCACAACACACACGTAGCATTATTGTGACGCTGCCCAACACAACACCAACAGCACAGCCCACCACACTACACCACACCACAACACTACCCCACACCACAACACACACGTATCATCGTTGTGACGCTGCCCAACACTAACACAACACCAACACAGCACACACTACCACACTACACCACAGGTTGAACGCCATCATCACCACACATCATCACCTTACTACACTGCACTACATCCCATACATAATCCTGTGCATAACCCTGCTGATGTCACCACCACCACCACTTCCACCACCACCCACGTCCCCATCCCCCATCTCCCTTCCACAGACATACCACCACATGTCTTCTTAAACAGTTTCTTCAAGCAAGTCTCAGTTTTCAAGCCAGTAAAATACATTTAACTCTTGTGGTAGAATACAGCCCCCTCATCCCTCCCCTCCCTATGCCCCTTCGTCCCTACCCCCCAATGCCCCCTCGTCCCTCCCCTCCCACAGCCTCCACTGATAACATGGGACTCCGCCATTGCCATTTCATTGACATGTAATTATCTCAAGCCAAACCCTCATCGTCTCCACCCCATCACAGCCTTGGACAGTGTCGGCGAGGCACCGCGCTGCTCCGTGCCTCTCCGGACGCGCCACACACCAGCTGTTTCATTGTGTATCAAGATTTATGCTGTTTTATGGACTACGGTAAGTTTTAT
Organism: Chionoecetes opilio; assembly: GCA_016584305.1. NCBI lineage: Eukaryota > Metazoa > Arthropoda > Malacostraca > Decapoda > Majidae > Chionoecetes > Chionoecetes opilio. Next base: position 385,579 of record JACEEZ010013658.1, read on the forward strand.
TTATATTTTCGTAATTTTGTTATGAGTAGTTTTTTACCTGAATCTTACTTTTACTTAATTTTACTCGGGTCGTGGGACTGTGTGTTAATGGAACTCAGCCTTCCCATTTTATCCCCAAAGATGTTCTGTTAAAATTTTTGTCAGTATGATGATGGATATTACAGGAAGTTTCTTTGGTAACTCTTCTTTCATATTTTAGAGGCAATGAGTAAAGTTTTAGTTGGAATCTATTTACGTTGGACCGAAAGCACCTATTCATTCAGCAGCAGAGTGCAGATGTAAAGGTAATATTTATTTTGATATACAGTATATATATATATATATACTATATATATATATATATATAATATATATATATGTATATAATACGTACATCTAGAAGATTGCACAACAAAAGAAGCCACTTGCTTAGATCTGGGGGTGCTTAATTTCAAAGTTTTATTTTTGCTTAATTTATTATTTTGAAGGAAAGATAGCATGTACTAATACAGTGTATGATGTAGAGTGTACCGCGGCAGTGCAGTGCAGACCATTGCATCGCCATGGTACATGTCTTGTTTTTATCAGCTTTATGTAAGTGTAATTGGTCACAGGCAAGGGAAGCTGTAGGTGTCTCAGGGCATGGAAGTATTGGTACGCTAGGCAGGGCAAGAGAAGGTAGCCGGGAGTGAACAGGTTTTCATTTCAATTTGGATATTGTATATTTGACAGAATGCATACCATTATTTAGTGATAGCCTTAGTGTGTCTTGGGTACACGCCGGCAACACAGAATTAGTTTGATAGACCAACTTTTAATCATTTTATCTTTTTATGTTCAAAAGAGTAAATTGACAATTTTATGAATATTGAATCAATTTTATTACTTTCTGCCATCATTTTAAGTCCAACAGTGGAAATTGACGATTTAAAAATTTTTGAATCATTTTATTTTTTCTGCTGTCATTTTAATTATGTCCAAAAGAGTAAATTGACGATTTTAAGAATTTTAAATCAATTTTATTATTTTTCTATCATTTTAATTATGTCCAAATGTTAGTAAATTGAGGTTTTTAAGAATTTGTATTTATTTCATTGCTTTTTTTTTCTTCTAACACTGACTGGATTCTTACCATCACTGACCTGTGTCCTGTACCTGTCAGTATCCTTTGGTCAGGTCAAAGTTAATGTGGTCAGTTCCAGCTTTTGATCCATCATGGGAATAAAGCCAGGATGCAGTAACCCATTCATCAACATGCATGTTCGTGGTTACAACAAAACCCACAAGGCATTTGAGGTTGGGGTTTTGGCTGATCTAGTTTGTCACGGCTTACTCTTAGGTTACCCACTCAAACAAACATCTGTCAAAACCCACAAACTGTTTGGAGGTTGGTGTTTTGGGTTACCATAGTTTGTCACGGCTTGTACTGAGGTTACCCACTCAAACATCTTGGACATTTTATATTTATTTGTTTTTATATATTTATTGCGTTGCCATTATTGTTATCATTATGGAAAGGTATGAGTATGAGCGTTGGAAGCAGTGTTGGCGTAAGTGCAGGAAGCTAGTACAGGTTGTAGCTGCAGAAACAAAACTGCTGCAATGGTTCTTGAGTTGACAGACCTCTTTATATTACACTTCCTCGACACCATTCCACTCTTTATCTGTCTTGATATGAATTTTTGGAAGACTTGTCAATACTGTGTATTGATGTTTTGAGTACCATGTCACTGGTAGCTCCTTAACGGTGATGTTAATAAAACTTGTAGACGCCGAACGACTTTCATCTTTGTCATCCACTTGGGGACTTGTGAAGAAGGAAGGAAGGAATGATAGAAGAAAGGAAGGAAGGAAAGATAAAAGAAAGGAAGGATTGATTGATTTAATGCCTAAAAAAGGGGAATGTGAAGAAAGGAAGGAAGAAAAGATATAAGGAAGGAAGGAAAGATAAAGGAAAGGAAGGAAGGAATGATAAGAGAAAGGAAGGAAGGAAAGATAAGAGAAAGGAAGGAAGGAAAGATAAGAGAAAGAAAGAAAGGAAGGAATGATAAAAGAAAGGAAGGATTGATTGATTTAATGCCTAAAAAAGGGGAATGTGAATAAAGGAAGGAAGGAAAGATAAAAGAAAGGAAGGAAGGAAAGATAAAAGAAAGGAAGGATTGATTGATTTAATGCCTAAAAAGGGAATGTGAAGAAAGGAAGGAAGAAAAGATATAAGAAAGGAAGGAAGGAAAGAGAAAAGAAAGAAAGATAGGAAATAAATTAAAAGAATGGAATGAAAAAAGAGAGGTGTATGTATTATAAGCTTTGCTACAAAGCTTATTTGCTGCAAAGCTTTATTGGCCCTTTTTTTTTTTTTTTTTTTTTTTTTTTAAGAATCTACTAGTCTCTTTCCTCAAAGTGCACCAGATTGATGCATTTAAATATTGACATTTTTTTTCTTTTTTTTTTCTTTTTTTAAATCTACTCTCTTTTCCTCTTAATGCACCAGATTGATGCATTTATATATTTAAGACGTGCCCCCGGACCACTTTAGAGGGCTTGGAATCCCACCACCATAGTTTTACAAAATAGTGCCCCAAAACAGCATTTCGCATAGAGCCCCCAAAAGGCTACCCTGTAGAAGCGGCACTGCATTCCATATGGACACTCCAGCTGAGTACCTGAAAAGGGCCAAACATATTCTGATGAGGTTCATTATTACCACCTCCCACTACTGCTACGGACTTTAAATGATAAACGCCGACAATATAATTAGAAGCGTATCATTGACCGTCTAACATCATCAGAAATTATGGGAAAATCTGACGTTAAACAGGAATATTATGATGATACTGCCTCGAATTAACTACCTGCCCTGCCCACAACCGTATTAGTGGTGAAATGGCGCCCCTGTCTGGGACTCTTCTCGGTGGTGATGAAGCAACTACCTACTCTAGTATTGCAGAGGTTTATAGCAGAAACAACGAGTCCTTTGAGGGGCGGGATAGGAGAGGATTTCCTGTTTCTTGAGGCGGGTTGGTCAACGGAGTCAAGAGAAGTGCTCGACGGTTATAGTGCTGCTGGTATGTACGCATCAGAAAGACTAATATACATGACTTCATAATTATAGATTACTCTATATATACTGTTACACCCTATCTCTTTTCCTTGCCTTGCCTTGCCATAATTTATATCTAATTTTAACGTTTCGGCCGTTTATTATAAGCCTGTAGGCAGTATCATATCCAGGCTCGAATGGAGGCTTATCATATCCTCCGCGCACTAAACAGCAGACTATAATATTAACGCCATGAAAATATCACCACGTCTCAGTGTTGAATCCTCGTTTAATAGCAAAGGACGTTACTCATTACATTTCGACACAATACATCAAAACAAATCGAGATATATAAGTACAACACTCATTTCCGTGTTGTCGCCGTGTGCAGGACGAGGTAGCTGACCTTCGATCGCTAAGCACGGCGCGATATTGCGTTCTGTTCTGCCTCATGCAATCAGTAAGCACAGCCATCACCATCACATACAAGTACGTTCAGATTATTCGTTCAGGAACATGTTTTGGAATGGGTGTGCCGGATTGCAGCAAAACAGAAACAGACGTAAGGTTGTCGGGGAGCACCAAGGATAGTACATAGTTTGGGGAGCACCGTGGCTGGCTGTGCGCCTCGCCACCACGCGGGACACCTCGCCCGCCGGCATATTCCCGTTTTCTGGAAGTGTATATTGCGTTTACTCTTGAACACTTCAGGACTCAGGTTAGGTTACGTTAGGTTAGGTTAGGTATATATATATTATTTTTTTTCCTAAAAGAAAATATAAGTAAGGGGGATGCGCGAACAAATCCCCTGCGAACAAAGATTTCGCACTCGAGTTAACCACATTTGGGTTAGCTCCATGGTCCCAGCCGCGCCGCGCAGCCTCTACCCTATGGTGGGGCGGCAGGATTTGACCCCTCTATCCTTGAGAAAGGTCAACCCATACTGACCACGCCTATGATCAACAACCTGTCTACCGTTCAACAACAAGGGTTTCGTTTGAACATAAGAAAGAACATAAGAAATTAAGGAAGCTACAAAGGCCGCGAGACCTACACGTGATAGTTCTTGTTACTTAACACAACCTGCATCCACCTTTCATCCCCATCCATGAATTTATCCTGCCTCCTTATAAAGCTCCCTAATGACTCTGCACTAACTACCTGTCTCGCTGGAACAACACAAACACTCACTTTGTAGTTTGCAGAGTGAATTAGTCAACAGGTTAGTGCCGTTTCTAGCCTTTTGGGGCCCTATATATGAGAGGCAGTTTGAGGCGACATGCACAAAGCTGTATCTTTTGTTTTGATTTTGTTTTTGTGGGGGGGGGGGGGTAGACATGATACAAATTAGCACGTAACCTTGACAACTATAGAGAGGCTGTGGTTTAGAGCAATGTGATATAGAAAACTACTCTATTTTGCGTAGTTATAATTGCGACATTGTGTGTGTGTGTGTTGTGTCTACGTGTGTGTGTGTGTGTGAGTAATATATATTTCGTAAGGTGTTTTTGGGTGAGGATTTCGCAACACACCCACTGCAACCACTCACGTTTGTCTAGCATAACCTTCGTATTAACCTTGCCATTCAGCCAAGTTAATTTATGAGATATTTTCCTGTCCGTCAATCCAGTTTGGTGTAGTCATTAGCATAGCATTAGCATTAGTGAAGTCATTAGCAGAAGTCACGTGATTAGCATGATTGCCTTAAGCATACCGGTGGGGATAATTTGCAAATGAACGACTTGTATCAACTTTCTGGCTCTTACCGGCTATATAATATGTCAATTTACGGTTATCGATGACATAACAATTGAAAAGTAGAGTCAGAGCAAACTATTGTAATGAGACAGGAACTACCTCGTGTATATATAGGTCTCGCGGCCTCTTGTAGCTTCCTTATTTTCTTATGTTCTAATGCTATCAGGCTATTCGCTAGCGAGGATCGGGGTGGTGTGGTGCTATATATAGTTGCCTTTATTGATGTGTCTATATACGTAGTACGTATACGTCACCAACAGACGTCACCTTGAGAACAGTGACATTTTCTATCGACGCACTCGATCTGAACTTTAAACATTGATAGGTTGACAACTTGACATATACTGCAAGGATTGGCTAGCTGACAGCACTGAGACAAGGATGATCATATTATTCAATTGTAATATACTAGGTAAAAGTAATGAAAACTAAAATTATTACGACGTTGAGATAATTATTACAGGAACTACCACGTGTAGGTCTCTCGGCCTCTTGTATAGGTTCCTTATTTTCTTATGTTCTCATTAATCCACCTAAACATATTAAGTCAGGCTGAGGACCGATAATATAGTTAGATAACCATTTAGTTGATGGTAGGAACATTTGTAGGGTTATCAATGAACAACACTGCGGTCCATCGTGATAGACTTAATTGGTGCCAAGTGAAGCCTTCTTAGACATATAGACAGGAGGGAGATCGAATGTAATTAAAGGATATGTGTTATTGTATGCTTAATCACACACACACACACACACACACACACACACACACACACACACACACACACACAACTCATATATACATAAGAACATAAGAAGAACATAAGAAAATAAGGAAGCTACAAGAGGTATATACTGAAAGACATACACACACGTACATACACACACACACACACACACACACACACATAACACACACACACACACACACACACACACACACACGTGGCTTCGGCCAACATAAACCACAAGGATGAATGATGAAATAAATGTTGATATGGAGACGGGGCCATACGAGCTTAGCTCTGGCCCTGTAAAATACAACTAGATGAATACAACTAGATGAATACACAGGGACTTGCACAAGCTGTCACTCTCACTGTCGCAGATTCTGTTAATTAAATGTCAGCAGAACTCCAATGAACGTGTAAACGAAGGCATTCGATGATTAGACGATACCAAAAAAAAAGTTAATGACAAAAAAACTGCACTCAGGAAGATTTATCTTTTCCATCTTGTCGACTCCAGCGTTTCACTTTCTCATTTATTATATATACGGAAACAGTACGATATCATATTATTAAAATGTACGATATTTTCACTATAATATTAAGTGATACAATGCCATGACAGGAAATATGATAACGGAGACAGGAAATATATAGCTCGTGTATGTCTCGCAGCCTCTTAATTGTACAGCTTCCTTAATTTCTTATGTTCTTATGTTCATGAATTTCACACCAGTCTAGTCTGTTCAAGGACGGTGTTGATAAGAGCGTTTGATGACGAATATATGAATGGCATTGAGGTTGGCGGGCGCAAGGAACATAATATACTGGGGGGTTTTTTCTTCACGAGGCGAGACATCCTGCACCCTTCCTGCTTAGTGCTTACCGACTGATATTTGATGCCGGGAGAAGGGAATACTACGCTTTTTCTAAATTTCAGCTGAATTTTATCATAGTTAACCATATTATCAGGTAAACATAGACATCATTTTAAGCATGAGACCTTATGATAGAATTGAATTTTCGTCTCGTTAAAAAAAATAGACTATAGATAGCGCTTCTATCATCTTTGGGCGGGCGGGGGTAGAGTAGTACCTTTATAAGAGATATATCTTATAAAGGTAGCTACTACAGGCGGGGGTATCCTTGGGTTATACGGTCTGCCTCAGCTGTGCAAACCTTGAATCTTCCCTTAACGGCCGCCCTCGACAGGAAATAACAGCACGAGGAATAGCTCAAATAGGCCGGGAATTTCCGATGTAAAATAAAGAGGGAGAGAGAAAAAAATGTTGGGTGGATATGATATCGTCACTCCGACTAACATTAACATTGCGATCAGCTCTTCGTTATAATATCACTTACATCCATTGCAACAAAATGGGGAAAGTAGGAAGAGGGAGTTCATGCCACGGAATAAGAACATATAAGAACATAAGAAAATAAGGAAGCTACAAGAGGCCGTGAGACCTACACGAGGTAGTTCTTGAGGGGGAAAAGTATAATTCTAGGGTTCCATGCAACTTCATTTCTCTCTTCCTCAGCAACCAAGGCAGTCACTTTCGGGCGACTGTGTGTGTGTGGGTGTGTCGGGGAAAGTACAATCACCGCTGTGTCACGTGATTCACCTTTCCAGGGAGAGAGAGAAGAGAAAGAGAGAGAGAGAGAGAGAGCCTTTGTGAGACGTACTCCCTCCCCTCGCACGCAAACAGCAAACCCATAAGTAAGGGTCAACAAGGAAGAGCGTAGCAGTGAAATGCAACATGCTGACCCTTATATTTTTTGTCTTGTAACCTTTGACCTGACGATTTTAGAATGGGATAGAAGAGGACAGAAGAAAAATAACCATTATGGAGGTGGTCTTGGCATGATAAGGGATATAATGAAGGGTAGTAGAAGCTAGGCATTATAGTATAGTAGGGCCTCTTGTAGCCTCCTTATGCTCTTCTGTTCTATATTTATGTCGAATTTGCGTCGCTCAGGAGAGAATGAAGTGAGCATGCCCGCCGCTGCAACACAAAACTGCAGGTCCTCGTAAATAAGCCGTGGGGGAATGGATCACGAGGAACTGTGTAAACTGTGAGGACAAAGGGTGGAAGTGGCCTCGATCGCTCAACAAGGGAACCAGGGAGGGAGGCACAAAATAGAAAGGGAGAAATGGTTGTGAGGAGCGGGCCAGGGAGCGGCGAGCGGAGAGCAAAGATCACTGCAACAGTTTCACAAAGTCGTAATTTCCATTGGAATTTGGGTACCATTAGACAATTTTTAGTGAATATAAGCAATTTATAATAGATTTGACCTGTTTAGTATCCTTGTCGACTAACTAATTTGGTATATTCAGTTACTTTTCGTAATTTTATGGCTGACAACATACACATTTTTTACAGCAAAGGAAATATCTGGGCGTGAAGGGGTTAATACTACCCCATACACTCGAGTACGCACTGTATACTAGTCTATTATAAGTGTCAGTACGAGATATCACGAATGATTAATTGTATACGTATTTGAGTCCTGGTTAGCTCATTCTACACTCATGCATGCAACACAGAGGCACAAGAGGCAGACAGACAGACAGCCACACCCTTGCCCCGCCCCGCCCCCCTCGCCCCGCACCTTACATAACACTTTCATCACGGACTTTCCCAAGGAGATATATGTTTCTTATTTCTTTACCTCTCTTTCTCTTTCGTTTGGAAATGCACTATACGTCATGAAGCATAATTACAAACAGCGTGAATGATAAAGAATAATGCACCACGTACAGACACATACACTACCGTCAATAACACTATGTAGTCGCCACTGCACATGTAGTACTAATGTCGCCAGGTGAATATTACGAATTTAAGCATCATTAAAGACTTATTTGTGCCGCTGAAGACACGTACATTACATATATAAACTACCGTGCATGCCTCTTGAGTGACACACGCGCAAGTCTGTGATAATGCTAAAATTCGTAATATATGGCGCCTGGCGACATTAGTGCAGTGGCGATTATAGTGTATATTGACGGGGAGACAGACTCACAGACAGACAGACAGACAGGGAAACAGACTAGCTCACAGACAGACAGAGAAACAGACACGCAGACAGAAAGACAGCCAGGTATTAACTTAATAATGATAATCGCAGAATCAGTCATCTCTCCCACCATGAGAAATATAAATCTTCAAGAGTGACATAGTATATAGCTATTATATACCGTACATGCAATCATTACTCTCACAACATTCATATTGAGTGACTAATAGAAGCACATGCAACGCTGAGCTAATAAGGGAGTTCACCACATGAGGAAAAAATGTGTCCAGACGGGAATCACGCAGTATAAATGAATGTGTATTATGATGAATGAATGAATGTATGAATGTGTATATGAATGTATTAATGAGACATCATCCCGACACGTCCACATTTTCCGATTAATTGATTTAATTCCAAGAAGAGGGAAATATATTAATAATGTGCCAGACATCAGAGGTCATATGGCACGATAAATGTATTTGAGTGGGAGAGGGAGAAAGGGGAGATTGTATTATAGGATGAGAGGGAGGAAAGAGGGAAGGGAAGAGGAATGGGAGGGAAGGGAAGAGAGAAGAGAAGAGAGAGAGAGAGAGGGAAGAGAGAGGGAAGGGGAGAGAAGAGGAAAGGGAAGAGGAAGAGAGAGGGAAGGGGGAGGGCGGAACAGAGGGAGAAGGGAGGAAGGGAAGTGTCTAGTCTAGAATACAAGTGCGCAGTACAGGCCATTGCGCTTCCTGGCTAACAGGTGCATGTATTCTTAGCTATTCTAGTACATCTAGGTCTCTAGCGTGACTTTCTAGCTTATAGAGATCATAGTTGCAGTAATATAATCCATAATCTCGTTTCCTAGATAAACAGGTGAAGCATGCGGCGGATGGGAGTCATATTTCAGTATTTTATTGCAACATTTTTGTCGCCTCTTCCTCCCTCAGTTGCGAGATACCATTTTTCTAGTAGTCACTTCCCAATGAAAAACCGATTTATTCCGCCATTAACAAAGACCCCATGAGTTAAACATCACCAGAGTATATTTGGACCATAAGCCTATCGGGCAAGACAAGAAAGTAGGGATCTCCAGGCTGTCTGCCGCGGAACATTGTAGAAAATCTCGGAGCAACACCTTGGCCACTCCTCCCTCTTGACGTCACCGCGCTGACGTCACCTCTGCTCACGTTTTCTGCTCCCCTGTGATGCTATAGGGAGGACTTGGGTTATTTACTGGGGTTTATATGTGAGGCTGGGGTCTTTCCACTAGCTGGGATTTCACGAATGGACTATAGATCAAGAGCACAGTTAATTAATGGCAGTTTTTGTGTGATTTCCATTGAGACCTGTACGATTTTATGCCTGGAGAATGGTAGAATGATAGTACAATAATTTACACATCATTAAGTTATACCTCATTTGTAAGTGTGAACTCATGCCTCGAATATATCTCAAGTTTACTTGAAATGCATACCAGAAGGATGAAGCAATGAGGGGGACAGAACAGAGAACCAGTGATGCAATATTAGCCATTGCATTGATAGGTTAGCGATATAATAAACTCTCTTCTACTTCTACACTACTCTTCTTCTACTGTACAGAAGACTACAAGTATATAACAGGTTAATAAGAGATTCAAAGCAATATATTTCTATGTATATACGCTGTAATTATATATATATATTTTTTGGTATTAATGTTTCAAAAATTGGCGCTAACATGTAGACAACGTGATGGTATAAAAGCGGATCTCTGATTGGCTGAGAGCTCGTGACGTCGACCAATAGCAAGCCTTGATTTACCGCGGGAAGAGAACATGCTGATGTTATTTCTCCCTGTACAAAGAAAATGCCTCATACAACCTAAACACCCCAAATTTAACTACATACACATCACCACATACTATACACTACCACATAATTGTATTGAAAGAGTCAGATAGGGTTAGAATTGGCTCATAACGGCGTAAATTGACGGTGAAATATGAAGGTCTTGTCTGCAGTATCCGGTTTGTACCAGTTTTGAACCGAAATTTTCATGGCGAATTGAACGTCTCACACGAGCAGAGGCGCTATTTATCCTTATTTCCACCGGTTTAATACAGCGTTAGGGAGGTTAGGAAGCTGTATCAAGGACCAACAAGGCACGTGGATGTCCCGGAGAAGGAGAATAGCGGGCAACACAAGACTTATAGTAAAAGGTAAGGGAGGTGATGACTTTTCCCTTATATTTCATCACATTTCCTACTCTTACTCATTTCCAGAACATTTCTTCTCGTGTGCGTACGTACTCATGTCCAAGCTATCATCGTGAGTGTGTGTGTGTAGTGTGAAACGCCGGAAAATGTGTGAAAAGTATGAAAATACATTCGTGTGTTGAGGCTTGGCACGTGAAGATTTTAGAATTTCCTCATTTTTCATGATTTTTCCTATTTCTACTCATTTTTAGAAGATTTCCTCTCGTGTGCGTACGTACTCGTGTCCAATCTATCATCGTGAGTGTGTGTATGCAGTGTGAAAAGCCGGAAAGTGTGTGAAAAGTATGAAAATACATTCGTGTGTTGAGGCTTGGCACGTGAAGATTTTAGAATTTCCTTATTTTTCATGATTTTTCCAACTTTCTGTATCTCCCAAGAGCTCCCTTGGCGTGTGGATGTCCCTGTGCGTGTGAGGCAGCAGTGTGAGGTGTGTGAGTGCTGTGGGAAGCCAGGAACTAGTGTGAAAAGTGTGAAAAGACAGTCGTGTATCGTCGTGTAGGAAGGAAATAACAGGCACGTGAAGGTCTCTACTCAGTCATTCTTGTCTCCGGTTGTCCTGTCCCACCCCGTCTGCTGCTCGCCTCCACCATGGTAATTACAGCCTTAATTCACTTTATCCTACTACCTACAAGTGATTTAAGTGGTTTATATGTGTCAGGTGTAGGCAGGAAGTGAAGTGTGTGCGTGTGCGTGTGTATGTTGGTTAGCGAGGTGGCTGCCCTCCGTTCCTACACCAGCATGGCTATCATACACTTTATTCACTTATAATGACCATACAAGGTGATCTAAGTGGTTTATAAGTGTTAAGTGTACATGGAAAGTGGATAGTGTGCGTGTGTGTGTGTTGGTTAGCGAGGTCCAGGTGGTTACCCTCTACCAAAAACCTACCCCATACACTTTATTCACTTATAAGGACCACATAAGGGGATTTAAGTGGTTTATAAGTGCCAAGTGTACATAGCAAGTGGATTGTGTGTGCGTGTGTGTGTTGGTTAGCGAGGTCAAGTTAGCTACCCTTTACCAAAAACCTACCCCATACACTTTATTCACTTATAAGGACCACATACGGTGATTTAAGTGGTTTATAAGTGCCAAGTGTAGGCTACATAGCTAGTTGATTGTTTGCGTGTGCAAGTGTTGGTTGGCGAGGTCCAAGTGGTTACCCTTTACCAAAAACCTACCCCATACACTTTATTCACTTATAAGGACCACATAAGGTGATTTAAGTGGTTTATAAGTGACAAGTGTACATATTAAGGGGTGTGCGTGCGTGTGTGTTGGTTAGCGAGGCCCAGTTGACTACCCTTTACCAAAATATTACCCCACGCACTTTATTTACTTATAACGACCAGATACGGTGATTTAAGTGGTTTATAAGTGCCAAGTGTACATAGCTAGTTGATTGTTTGCGTGTGTGTGTAAGTGTTGGTTAGCGAGGTCCAAGTGGTTACCCTTTACCAAAAACCTACCCATACACTTTATTCACTTATAAGGACCACATAAGGTGATTTAAGTGGTTTATAAGTGTCAAGTGTACATAGCAAGTGGATTGTGTGTGCGTGTGTGTGTTGGTTAGCCAGGCCCAGTTAGCTACCCTTTACCAAAAACCTAACCCATACACTTTATTCACGTATAACGACCACATAAACTGATGTAAGTGGTTTATAAGTGGCAAGTGTATATAGGAAGTTGATTGTGTGCGTGTATGTGTTGGTTAGCGAGGTCCTGGTGGCTATATTCGCTGCCCTCTACCAAAAATTTACCCCTTAGTGTGCCCTTAAGTGTCCTAAAGGAGCCCCTGTGTCTCTGTGACGTGTGGTAGTGCATAAAATCAAGAGTGTGATGTGAATATTATGAACATGTATGCAAGACGTCCACACCCTATACCTCAGCCATCCATTAAGGGCCTCCATCATTTTCCCGGAATATTGTTTTCGTGATGGTGTGAGGAAAGAATGTGGGTGTGAGGAAAGAATGTGGGTGTGTTGGTGATTCATGGTAGTAGATCATTTTGATGTAGGAAGACGTGATAGGGTAGTATAGGACTGATACAGGTGTGGAAGGCTGTCTGGGGGTAACCTCAAAAACTTAAAATAACCAAATTAACCTTAAAATAACTTCAAATTAACCTCATAAAACCATAAAATAACTCTAAAACTTAAAATAACCAAATAAACCTTAAAATACAGGTGTGGAAGGCTGTCTGGGATTAGATTTTGAACACTTACTGCCTTAACTTATCTACCTCTACCTACCTAACTATCTAGCCATCTGTATGATTAATAACTGTTTAAATAGAAAACAAATAGATCTGGCCAAGGTGTATATAAATGACCGAGGTTATGCAGTTAACATACCTCACTGCAGATGATATGAGTAACAGTTTTTACTCTTACTCATGTATTAGATTGGTTAGGTTAGGTTAGGTTATGTTTATAAGAACATAAGAAAATAAGGAAGCTACAAGAGGCCATAAGATAGGGGCAGATGGACACTTGTGAGCAGATATAGCAGCCTTGGTACAGGGGTTGTTTGCAGTCTTGGTCTCTTCAGTAGCTTTGGTCTCGTTAGGTGATTAGGTGTAGTTTTAGGCCTCTTGTTATAGATTGGTTGCCACTCCCTGATGTGTTTCTTCTTGCTGTCTGGGTCTTTAGTTAGTTGTCTTCTCTTATTCTGTCTTTTAATTTTTTTCACTTTCTTTCCTCTTATTTTCCTGGTCATCCAAAAACTGTTGATTGTTCTTTTTGCTTCTTCCACATTCCCCTCTCCAAACAAATACTCCCCGACAATTAGGGTTGTTGATTTTTTTAGATTTAAAAACAAAACAAAACAAAAAAAATCGGATTTATTTGATTTAAATATTTTTTATTTTTTTTATTAATTTGATGTTCTACATGAAATTTAACTACTACAGGATATTAATTAGCATAATTATAACTAAAAAGAGATATAATAAGTGAATAAAAAATGCATATAACATGAAATGATGATGAATATGACATGACATGACAGATGAATTTACATATTTTATATTTCTGTGATGGACATTTTCACATCAATAGGCCTTTGTCTACAAGTGCGTTTTCGCGACGTTTGCCAGGCCGGTCTAGGCTGGCCCAGGCTGCACTGATGCTCGCAAAAACACATCCAGACCCGACACACCAAATGATTATTAATTTGACCTCCAGTAATAACCTCCTAGCTGGCATATGAAAGGTTATCATTCTGTCTGTGATAAGAGTCGGCTACACAAAATATTGCCTGATTTTGCTATATCATACTGTTCGGCCTAATTTTTCATAGTCATCCTTGCTACTTGACTTCCCAATGGGAAGTCAATCAGATTCAATGGTATTTTTGTTGTAGTAATAATTACTTCGGCGGTTAAACAAGAGAATTATACTTTTTGTTTGATAATTATAATTTATCATAATGCATATTAAACCTTGGTTAATATCACTTTGGCTTTTTATAAACAAAAGTAACATGCACATTCAATTTTTGGTTATAGTAGTGTGGCTTTTTGTACAGTACAACAAAAAAATATATATAATTGAGAAAAAAATATTTCTGCTGTGAAAACAGCCACATGGCAATTTGCTATCTCAAAGTGCCACAGTGGATTCCCCGCACCACTCATTGTGTCTCATTATGATATAATTATACTACAATGATAAAATTGGTGTTCATAAAGCCCATTTGCTTAATTTTCCTTCTTTCCCTTCTAGTTTTCAAATATTGATAAGGTTATGATTTAAATAAGTGATTTAAAAAAATAATAATTTGATTTAAATCATGATTTAAATCAATGATTAAAATCAACTTGATTTAAATCAAACAACCCTGCCCACAATAGCCTCTTCCTCCTCTATGCAAGGTTGTTGGAGCCTCACTTTTCTTTCTTTCATTGTGCCAGATGACTCCTGATATTTGACACGTTTCCCCCTTCTTTGGCATTAAATCAATCAATCTTTCTTGCATTACATTTCATTAGGTACACCACAGTATTTCTTGAGGTGACTAAGCCTCCTAACAGACTTACATAATGTGTGTTGCATCATATCCTTCCCTGTGTTGTGTCAAGGCATGTGTTGCAGGTCGTGTATTTACTTGGAAGTCGTTTGTTTGTGAGAAATCATCTGTGTCAACAACAAACTCTAGGAGTCTGTAATGCAATCAAGACTTCAAGAAAGAGAACATGAATCTAATTGATAATTTATGGGTAAAATTCTAGAGTCCTTTCCCGCCCTTATTAGTGGGTTTTTTCTCGCCAGACCTTCACAGATACCTCTAAAACGTAATTATAGAATGGGGGAGAGATGCCCCCTTCAACTCCCCTCCCCCCTACATTAACCCCGCCCTGGACCCCAAAAAAAGAATATTATTTGAGGCAAAAATTCCATTCTATCTTAAGGTCTCATGCCTAAAATGATGCCTATGTTTACCTGATAATATGGTTAGCTATGATAAACTACAACTGAAATTAAGAAGAAGCGTAGTATTCTCTTCTCCTGGCATCAAATATCAGGCAGTAAGCAGCAAGGGGGCAGGATTTTTCACCTCGTAAAAAAAAAACGAGTATAGTGCCTCTTCGCTGGTCTAGTCCTCCTCCTACATAGGTCAAAATAGGGTGAAGCATTGTAGTCATCACAAAACTGACTCCAGATTCGTGTTCAGCGTGACGCAAAGCCGCTATGAACCAATTTTCGTGAGAATCAGAGATGTGAAAATTTTCACCAAAATCTGCAGGGATTTGTCAAGTACCTACCCCTTGACATTTTGGTGAATTTTGATAAGAAATTATTTTTTCAAGAACCCAAAAACTATGAGGCATATACAAAATGGCTTATAAAGTAGTAAAGATAAAGCAGGCAAAGGCCTTTTTTAAGTTTGTTTTAAGCATTTTGTAATGTATGAAATTGAAGAAATGTCACTTTTTTTTTTTCTTATAATAATAAAAAAAAAAAACCCTGTGGCGTGCACTGGCAGGCGTGCCGAGTCTGTTTCAATGTCTGTTGGTTAACTATGATTAAATACAGCTGAAATTTAGAAGAAGCTTAGTATTCCCTTCTCCTGGCATCATATACCAGTCAGTAAGCAGCAAGGGTTAAAAAAAACAGAGGATAAGTGACTTAGGTACTATTTTGCATATCTATAACGATTGCTATTGACATGTTGCGTCATTGTACTGTCTATTATTATTATTATTATTATTATTATTATTACTATTACTATTACTATTAGTATTAGTATTAGTATTAGTATTAGTATTGTGGTGCCTCTCATGCCTCCTTTCTTCTCCTTTGCAGATTGAAAAGATGAGTCTAACTGTTGAAGCGTCAAAACTGTTAGACTTCAACCAGAAATTGGACATACCTCTCCTTGACAATGTCATCGGTTTTATGTACAATGGGATTGGAGAACAGGTAAGTTTTTTCATTGTTCTCTCAGTTTTAACCCCTTCACACCCAGATCTTTCCTTTGCTATAAAAAATGTATGTTGTCGAGCCAGAAAATCCCGAAAAGTGACTGAATATACCAAATTAGTTAGTCGACAAGAGTACTTAACAGGTCATATCTATTAAATATTGCTTATATTAATTTAAATCGTCTAATGGTACCCAAATTACAATGGAAATTATGCTCTGGGCCTCAAGGGGTTAAATGGAAATTCTAGCATGTAAAGGTTATTCATCAATATTTGCTATTATAGTACCTCAAAATTATGTTATTTATAATCTTTTAGCTTTAATCAGTTTGACCTTGCAATAATCTAACGTAGAAAATTTATCATGTGACCAAAATTGTAAAAAAATTAGGTAAATTTCCAGTTTGACACCGAATTCACTTTGGTGGGTTTTGATGCGTTTTGAATTAATCTGGCAACCGTTTCTGTCGCATTTTTTTGTTTTTTTGTGACAGAAACAGATAGCAAATTAATTCAAAACACATTAAAACTCACCAGAATTGGGAGTTTTCACTAGGGAGTTTTAAAAGGAGGCTGGACAGTGTCATGGATGGGGATGAAAGATGGATGTAGGTAGTTTTAAGTATCAGGAACTACCTCGTGTAGGTCTCCCAGCCTCTTGTAGCCTCCTTATGTCCTTATGTTCTTATTCTATAATGTTCTTCTTACGTTCCTTCAGCAACGCATCGCCCAGGAGGTGCTCACCACCCTCAAGGAGCACCCGGACGCCTGGACCCGAGTGGACGCCATTCTGGAGTACTCACAGAACCAGCAGACTAAATACTACGCACTGCAGATCCTCGAGCAGGTCATCAACACCAAGTGGAAGGTGTTGCCCAGGGATCAGTGTGAAGGTACGTCTTAGTCTGCGTTCCTTCTTCTTCTCCTCGTCTTAAAACCCCATTCCAACTTTATCAATCAACTCAAAACCCCATTCCAACTTTATCAATCAACTCAAAACCCCATTCCAACTTTATCAATCAACTCAAAACCCCATTCCAACTTTATCAATCAACTCAAAACCCCATTCCAACTTTATCAATCAACTCAAAACCCCATTCCAACTTTATCAATCAACTCCTTCTCGTATTATTATTATTATTATTATTATTATTATTATATTATTATTATTATTATTATTATTATTATTATTATTATTATTCTGCCTTCCTGGTGCTTTAAAAACCTCTAAAACTTAAAATAACCGAATTAACCTTGAAATAACTTCACATTTATCTCGTAGAACCACCTTAGAATAACCTCAAAAATCTAAAGTAACCAAATTAACCTTAAAATAACCTCAAAATAGCCTCTTAAAACCTTAAAATAACCTCAAAAACTTAAAATTCCCAAATTAACCATAAAATAACCAAATGAACATTAAAATAACCTCAAATTAACCTCATAAAACCTTAGAATAAATTAATTGGAGTTATTATCACCTATTTTATTCCATTCTAAACATCTATACTACTATGGGAAAAGCTATACGTACTCCTTTATGCAATTCAGACACCTAGAGGTACCTTCTCTATAATTAGCATATATTTGTTTCTATATTTACCTTATATCACCTCTTAGTGTCTATACTGTCAAGGGGAAAGCTATACTCCTAGATGTGATTCAAATACCTACCTTCTAAATTTTTCTTTCCTTTTCCTTTTTTCCTTTTTCCTTCTACTCTCTCAATTTTCCTTTTCCTATCTTTGTTTCTCTCAATTTTCCTTTTCTTCTTACTCTTTTGTGTAATTCAAATACCTAACCTACCTTGTCAGTTTTCCCCTTGTGTCCCCTCCAATATCCAGCCTTTTTCCCCTCTCTGCCGTGATTTGTGTCTAACGTTGCCTTTCTCTCCTGCAGGCATCAAGAAATACATAGTCAATGTTATTATTAAATTATCCAGCACGCCAGAATCTCTTGAACGGGAAAAAGTATATTTGAATAAGCTCAACATGATCCTTGTTCAGGTAAATATACGTGTGCTTCTGAAATATAGAATGGGTGGGGGGTGATGGGTGATGGGTGAGGGAATAGGTGGGGGGTGATGGGTAATGGGTGAGTGAATGGGTGTGTGGTGATGGGTAATGGGTGAGTGAATGGGTGGGGGGTGATGGGTAATGGGTGAGTGAATGGGTGGGGGGTGATGGGTAATGGGTGAGTGAATGGGTGGGGGTGATGGGTAATGGGGGGGTGATGGGTAATGGGTGAGTGAATGGGTGGGGGGTGATGGGTAATGGGTGGGGGGTGAGTGAATGGGTGGGGGGTGATGGGTAATGGGTGAGTGAATGGGTGGGGGGTGATGGGTAATGGGTGAGTGAATGGGTGGGGGGTGATGGGTAATGGGTGAGTGAATGGGTGGGGGGTGATGGGTAATGGGTGGGGGTGATGTGAATGGGTTGGCGTTAATACACCCTTCACAAATGTTCTATATAATTGTACAGTCATGATCATAAATTGCTTGCTTTAGTACTTGACCCCTTCACGCCCAGATCTTTCCTTTACTATATCAAATTGTCTGTTGTTAGCCATGAAATTACGAAAAGTAACTTAATATAACAAATCAGCTAGTGGACAAGGATACTAAACAGGTCATATCTATAAAATATTGCTTATAGTCACTAAAAATTGTCTAATGGTACCCAAATTACAATGGAAATTATGTTCTGGGCCTCAAGGGGTTAAGTTCATTCCCTCATGTCTATATATTATGTTGTTTTTTCCTGTATGTCTTCGGGTGAGAATAAAATGATTCTAAAAAAAGCATAATATTGACAGCGTGAAATCAATTGGGAAAAAAAATGAAAAAAAATGAAATAAAAAAAAAGCAAATCAAGGCAAAAACATAAACGGTACTAATACACGTCAGCTTCAAGTAATAATGATAATAATAATAGGAATTTTATTTGCACCCGGAGGCATACAGGAAAAAAACACCACCATGACATACATAATGACACACATCAACATGACATAATGATTAACAACGTGCACAAACAGATCCTGAAGAGAGAATGGCCCAAAAACTGGCAGTCGTTCATCCCAGACATCGTTGGAGCGAGCAAGACCAACGAGTCCATGTGCCAGAACAACATGGTGATCCTCAAGCTGCTGTCGGAGGAGGTGTTTGACTTCTCCACGGGCCAGATGACGCAGACCAAGGCCAAGCACCTCAAGGATACCATGTGCTCGCAGTTTCAGCAGGTGTTCCTCCTCTGTATATTTGTCATGGTGAGTACTAGTCTATTTATTGTAACGAGGCAAAAATTCCATTCTATCTTAAGGTCTTGTGCTTAAATTGATGCCTATGTATGTGTTGACGGAATTTGGGGGTAACTTAATGTTTAGAAAATGTTAACTACTGACAAGACATAGCTCGGGAATTTTATGATAATAATTCTCCTACTATCTCTTCCGAATAATGGGCATTACACGTATACCTGATAATATGGTGAGTACTAGGTGTCAGGGTAAGAGTATCATCGACTGTCTAATCTCTTAAGACATTATGGGAAATTCTGACGTTAAACAGAAAGAAGAAGAAGAAAAGTAAGTAGCTGTCAGGTTGGCATTTCAGGACTTGGGTCTTGTGTCCTATCGTCTATCTATTTTAGTTCTATTTTATCTATTTTTTGTTTTATTGTCCCATCTCTCTAGGCCCTCAGCTGAAAACTGGGGTTGCCTGTCAGGAAGAGCATCCGGGGCATAAAATTGATGCTGCAAATTTAAATGATGAATGCTGACAATAGAATTTGAAGCGTATCATCGACCGTCTGACCTCATAAAACATTATGGGAAAAACAGGCGTTAAACAGAATGATGATGATGATGTCCTATCATTATTATCCTGAGTGTGAATAACAGGCAGTCACACTTCTAGTACTAATGTTTGTGTTATCAGGAATGAGATGAGTCAATGTTAGGGTTATAGAGTGTGAATCGGCCGTCTAACCTCATACAAAATTCTAGGAAAAACTGACATTAAACAGAAAGAAGAAGCTATACAGGTTGAAGTTCCCAAACTCGGCAACCTCGGGACCAGCGCCGAGCCGAGTAATGGAATTTTCCGACTTTTAGAACGTAGATATATTAAGGGGGAAAAAAAGCATGAAAATCACATGAAAAAAATCACAGGAAAAAATGATTTGGATTCTAATGAAGTAATGAAGATGACCTGTAGAAGTACACAAAATAACAGTGTACACAACTCTACAGTCACAACACCACTGAACAATAACAACAAACAAATCGGCGGGAGAAACCAAGCGGCCTAGTGTGGTGGCACGTAGCGGCCGACCCGGCAACTACGCGCCGGGTTTTGGGTGTTCTGCCGTGTTTTGGAAAATCCGGAACCATAGGTTTTGGGTGTTGCCGAGTTTGGGAACTTACCTGTAGAGTGAATGTTCTGGGGTTACTTACCCCAGAAAGTCATTAGTGTGTCAGTGACCAATATATCACATTAACCAGTGACAGCAATTTGAGGTCATCCTTTCTAGTACAAGGGTAGCAGGATATGTATGTAATCAAATCTTTTAATTTCAGGAAAACTCTCAAAACCCAACACTTGTCAGTGCCACACTAGAAACCTTACTCAGATTTCTCAATTGGATTCCTCTTGGGTACATCTTTGAAACCAAACTGATCAGCACACTCATCTACAAGGTAAGCCGTCGCATACTTCTTATATTTGTCTTTGTTTTGATGCGCCAGAGTCTGATGGTATAGGACTTTTTTTCAAGAATTTTGCACTTCTTTCTATTTTCGGTTCCAATTTTGACACAGTGAGTAATTATTATTATCAAAATGTAACCTTTTTGTCTCCGCCAGTTCTTAGGTTTGCCACTCTTATAGTACCCAAATTACAATGGAAATTACGTTCTGGGTCTCAAGAGGTTAACTATGCATGTTATACCTATTATCAAAATGTAACCCTTTTGTCTCCGCCAGTTCTTGGGTTTGCCGCTGTTCCGTAACGTGACGCTGAAGTGTCTGACGGAGATTGCCGGGGTGGCCGTGCCGTCCTATGACGAGTCGTACATCATGATGTTCTCACAGACCATCACACAGCTGCAGGAGGTGAGTCATGGTGTACTTTGATGTCTTTACAAACCGTAGAGTAAGGGGCGATCTGATAGAAGTTTTAAGTGGATAAAGGGATACAATAAAGGCGATGAAGGAAAAGTTCTTATGGCTGGTAATGAGGGTAGAACAAGAAGTAACGGATTCAAGTTGGAAAGGCGTAGATTTAAAAGGAAATAGGAGAAACTGATTCACAAATAGGGTGGTGAATGATTGGAATGGACTCAGTAGACAGATGAGTCAAGAGGTGAGTCATGATCTGCAAGAGGTGAGTCATGATCTGCAAGAGGTGAGTCATGTTCTGCAAGAGGTGTGTCATGTTCTGCAAGAGGTGAGACATGTTCTGCAAGAGGTGTGTCATGTTCTGCAAGAGGAGTCATGATCTGCAAGAGGTGAGTCATGATCTGCAAGAGGTGAGTCATGATCTGCAAGAGGTGAGACATGATCTGCAAGAGGTGAGTCATGATTGCAAGAGGTGTGTCATGATGTACTTAGGGAGTGGGGAGAAAAAGGAGGAATAAATGAAGGAAGAGTAGGAAGTAGATGAAGAGGAAGGAGAAAACGACGAAGGCAATAAAAATGGAGGTAATCAGTACAGGCGATAAGCGTAAATACATATAAAAACTTGCAATAATTCTATGATTGGTGACCTGACGTGACCCTTGGATGTGTCTGGTCATGGTACCTGATGTCTTTACAAACCTCACAACAGCAGGACAGAAAGCTACCACCATAACATGCC
The DNA here is from genome assembly GCA_016584305.1 of Chionoecetes opilio. Classification (NCBI taxonomy): domain Eukaryota; kingdom Metazoa; phylum Arthropoda; class Malacostraca; order Decapoda; family Majidae; genus Chionoecetes; species Chionoecetes opilio. The sequence continues at coordinate 407,635 of JACEEZ010013658.1, forward strand.
TTTGTAGATGTGACAAGATGACAGATATTTTACAGAGGCGAGATGTGTCTTTCTCGGGGACATAATTAACCAGAAAATTTATAACCTGCCTCTAATAATAATAATAATAATAATGATTTTATTTTGCCCGGAGGCATTCAGACAAAAAAAGCAACAAACACGAGAAAGAGTTAAATTAAGTGCTAGAGAGAAAAAAAATAGATAATATAGGCACATTAGGGGACATTTTGCTTTAAATATGACAGGTGACAGATAGTTTACAGAGGCGAGATGTTTCTTTCTCGGGGACATAATTACCTGAAATTGATTTACTTCTCGCGTTCTAAGATGCTGCCGCTGGAGACCAACATCCGGGAAGCATACGCCAACGGACAGGACGCAGAGCAGCAATTCATCCAAAATCTAGCCCTGTTTCTCTGCACGTTCTTGAAGGAGAGAGGCTCACTGGTGGAGAAGAAACAGCTCAGTGATGCTTTGATTAAGGCCTTGCAGTACCTCATCCTGATATCTGAAGTGGACGACACCGAGATATTCAAGATCTGCCTAGAGTACTGGAACGCACTCGCCTCGGATCTGTACCGAGAGTCTCCGTTCCTGCCGCCCACCAGCGCCTCGCCACTCTACCTCCCCAGACCAAACTCACGCCGACAGTTCTACCAAAGCATCCTCACCAAGGTAGGCTTGAAACCACTGTTCTGGACCTTATAAATGTGACAATTCATTTTTTCTTTAGTCGCAATGTTAAAAAAAGTAACTAAGAAGAAAGAAGAAGAAATACACGTAAAAACTATAGATATACTTTAAGAAGCGATAGAAAAATAGAGACTTCGGAATGGACTTATATATTTTTTCCAAGTGGTTTTGTAGCAGTTTATTGAGAGTTACGAATGCTGACAGTCCCATTTTTTTTAGTCCCAATGTTAGAAATACACAAAGAAACATAGGAAACAGACTTATTATTTTTTTCCTAGTTGTTTTGTGGCAGTTTATTCATTGAGATTTTTTTCCCAGTTGTTTTGTGGCAGTTTATTCATTGAGATTTTTTTCCCAGTTGTTTTGTGGCAGTTTATTCATTGAGATTTTTTTCCCAGTTGCTTTGTGGTAGTTTATTCATTGAGATTTTTTTCCCAGTTGCTTTGTGGCAGTTTATTCATTGAGATTTTTTTCCCAGTTTTGTGGCATTTTATTCATTGAGATTTTTTTCCCAGTTGTTTTGTGGCAGTTTATTCATTGAGAGTTGTGAATGCCGACATTATTATTTTTCCGAGTAGTTTTGTTGGAGTAAATTGAGAGTTTTAATGGTGACAGGTGAGAGCAACAACACAGGAGACATTTTACATGGGACAAAAGGACTTATTTACCCTTTGTATTTATGACAGGTGAGAGCGCTGATGATAAGCCAATAAGTACTTTTTTATTTTACTCTTATTTTTATCTGTACTATTTTATTATCGGTTTTTTTCCGAGTAGTTTTGTGGGAGTTAATTGAGTTTTAATTGCCGACAGGTGAGAACGAAAACACTGGAGACATTTTACATGGGCCGAAAGGACTAATTTATCCTTTGTGTTTATGACATGGGAGACATTTTACATGGGCCGAAAGGACTAATTTATCCATTGTGTTTATGACATGGGAGACATTTTACATGGGCCGAAAGGACTAATTTATCCATTGTGTTTATGACATGTGAGAGGGACAACATCGGAGACATTTTACATGGGTCGAAAGGACTAATTTATCCATTGTGTTTATGACATGTGAGAGGGACAACATGGGAGACATTTTACATGGGTCGAAAGGACTAATTTATCCATTGTGTTTATGACATGTGAGAGGGACAACATGGGAGACATTTTACATGGGTCGAAAGGACTAATTTATCCATTGTGTTTATGACATGTGAGAGGGACAACATGGGAGACATTTTACTGGGCCGAAAGGACTAATTTATCCATTGTGTTTATGACATGTGAGAGGGACAACATCAGAGACATTTTACATGGGTCGAAAGGACTAATTTATCCATTGTGTTTATGACATGTGAGAGGGACAACATGGGAGACATTTTACATGGGCCGAAAGGACTATTTTATCCATTGTGTTTATGACATGTGAGAGGGACAACATCAGAGACATTTTACATGGGCCGAAAGGACTATTTTATCCATTGTGTTTATGACAGACATGTGAGAGGGACAACATGGGAGACATTTTACATGGGCCGAAAGGACTAATTTATCCATTGTGTTTATGACATGTGAGAGGGACAACATGGGAGACATTTTACATGGGCCGAAAGGACTAATTTATCCATTGTGTTTATGACATGTGAGAGGGACAACATCAGAGACATTTTACATGGGCCGAAAGGACTAATTTATCCATTGTGTTTATGACATGTGAGAGGGACAACATCGGAGACATTTTATATTGGACGAAAGGACTAATTTATCCATTGTTTATGACATGTGAGAGTTTTAATTGAGTTTTAATTGCCGACAGGTGAGAGCGCTGATGATAAGTCGGATGGCCAAGCCGGAGGAGGTATTGGTGGTGGAGAACGAGCAGGGTGAGGTGGTGCGGGAGTTCATGCGCGACACAGACTCCATCAACATGTACAAAAATATGCGCGAGACTCTCGTTTACCTCACCCATCTCGACTACGCAGACACGGAACGCATCATGACGGAGAAGCTGGCAAATCAGGTTCGTGTCCTACCTTACTGTGTCTGTAGTAGTAGTAGTAGTAGTAGTAGTAGTAGTAGTAGTAGTAGTAGTAGTAGTAGTAGTAGTAGCAAATCAGGTGTGTCTTTCCTTGTTGGGTCTGTAGTTGTAGTAATAGTAGTAGTAGCAAATCAGGTGTGTGCCTTCCTTGTTGGGTCTCTGTAGTAGTAATAGTGGTAGTAATAGTAGTAGTAGCAAATCAGGTTCGTGTCCTTCCTTGTTGGGTCTCTGTTGTAGTAGTATAGTAGTAGTAGTAGTAGTAGTATGCATGGTCTATTTTTTTCAACGAGGCGAAAATTCCATTCTTTCTTAAGGTCTCATGCTTAAAATGATGCCTGTGTTTACCTGATAACATTGAGATTAACATCCTGAACATAAGGAGATTATGGTTAACTATGATAAAATACAGCTGAAATCTAGAAGAACTGTAGTATTCCCTTCTCTTGATATCAAATATCAGTCGGTAAGCAGCAAGGGGGCAGGATTCTTATAGGTGTACCATGATACCATCCCACTTATTTCATGTACTTTTATTTTGTCTTCAATTTATATAAGTTTCTTTCCTATTCGTGTGCAGGTGAATGGTAGTGAGTGGTCCTGGAGAAACCTGAATACCCTGTGCTGGGCAGTCGGGTCGATAAGCGGTGCCATGCCGGAAGAGGACGAGAAGCGATTCCTAGTGATCGTGATAAAGGACTTGCTGGGCCTTTGTGAGCAGAAGCGAGGCAAGGACAACAAGGCCATCATCGCTTCTAACATCATGTACATCGTGGGACAATACCCGAGGTTCCTACGTATACATTGGCGCTTCCTCAAGACAGTCATCAATAAGCTGTTTGAGTTCATGCACGAGACGCATGACGGCGTGCAGGACATGGCGTGCGACACCTTCATCAAGATTGCGCAGAAGTGTCGTCGTCAGTTCGTACAAATGCAGGTCGGGGAAGCCATGCCGTTCATCGAGGAGATTCTCTCTTCCATCAACTCCATTATCTGTGACTTACAACCCCAACAGGTAAGAACATAAGAACATAGGAAGGTAAGACATAGGAGGTAAGACAGCATAACATTAGGTCTTGGTCATAACACAAAAGACTGATTATTGTAAGCCTACTATTATACCCTATATGTTCTTTGCATTTGACCTAATCTTTTAGTCCCGATGTTAGAGATACATGATTGGAGGTTCTGTTTCCCCCCCTTCATCAGGTCCACACCTTCTACGAGGCTGTCGGGTACATGATCAGCGCCCAGATAGACCAGGTGGTGCAAGATCACCTCATTGGCAAGTACATGATGCTGCCCAACCAAGTATGGGACGAGATCATCAACCAGGCATCCAGGGTGAGTCATTGATGTACTTACTTACACTTACTCACTCACTCAGATACATACTAGTGTTGATTATGGGTGAGTTAATAGAGTACTCTTCCTACACTTATTACTTACTCAGTTTTTATTTTTTTTATTTTTATTTATTTTTATTTTTTTTATTATTATTTTTTATTATATATATATATACCTACATTGAAGCCTATAGCGCCAGTAGGCTATTTTATCATATAGAGGGACGTGATGGTTGTCCCTCTGCCCGTTGGTTGGCGCAGGCTGGATTTTTATGGTGACACCTGTGATGTTATAGCTGAAGTTCCGTTTTCTAGATAGAATATAGATTTCTAGAAGATATATACTAGTGTTAATTATTTGGATACATGCCTTCAGACTTCAGAGTGCATATATATAGTGTGTGGATCTCCTACAGTCCCTCAACCAACCTTTGTATTCCAGAATGTTGACATTTTGAAAGACCCTGATGTTGTGAAGCAGCTGGCCAACATCCTCAAGACCAATGTTCGGGCGTGCAAGGCGCTGGGACACTCCTTTGTATCACAGGTGAGTACAGGAAAAGCAGCAACATAATATATAGACATGAGGGAATATTTGTGCAGTTTTCTCTTTGTAAAGGGGAATAGGTAGGTCAGTGTCGGCATTTATTTTGGGATCGCATTTTGACGCATCTACTTTGACATGCCATAATGTTGCTGTCTTCTTTTTAGGGTGGTGAATGATTGGAATGGAAGGGTGGTGAATGATTGGAATGGAAGGGTGGTGAATGATTGGAATGGAAGGGTGGTGAATGATTGGAGTGGAAGGGTGGTGAATGATTGGAATGGTAGGGTGGTGAATGATTGGAATGGTAGGGTGGTGAATGATTGGAATGGTAGGGTGGTGAATGATTGGAATGGAAGGGTGGTGAATGATTGGAATGGAAGGGTGGTGAATGATTGGAATGGAAGGGTGGTGAATGATTGGAATGGAAGGGTGGTGAATGATTGGAATGGAAGGGTGGTGAATGATTGGAATGGAAGGTGGTGAATGATTGGAATGGAAGGGTGGTGAATGATTGGAATGGAAGGGTGGTGAATGATTGGAATTGTAGGGTGGTGAATGATTGGAATGGAAGGGTGGTGAATGATTGGAATGGTAGGGTGGTGAATGATTGGAATGGACTCAGTGTCGTCAGGTGGTCAATGCGGAGTCTATTAGGGTCTTTAAAAGGAGTCTGGATAAATTCATGGATGGGTAAGAGAGGTGGATATAGGTAGAGTTAAGTAACAGGAACTACCTCGTGTAGGTCTCACGGCCTCTTGTAGCTTCCTTATTTTCTGATGTTCTTATGTTCTTTGGCAGCTTGGACGCATCTACCTGGACATGCTCAACGTGTACAAGGTCATGAGTGAGAACATCAGTGCCGCCATTGCTCTCAACGGCGAGGGAGTCACCAAACAGCCGCTCATCAAATCCATGCGCGTCGTTAAGAAAGAGACGTTGAAACTGATCTCTGGCTGGGTGTCTCGGTCCTGCGATCACACGCTGGTCCTCGACAACTTCATCCCTCCACTGCTCGAAGCCGTCTTGATGGACTATCAGGTGCGTTGGCTTGCTGTTTATAATAATAATAATAATAATGATGATTTTATGATCGCCCTGAGGCATACAGACAAAAAAAGCAACAACAACAAGACAGAGTTAACTTAAGTACTAGTGCAAAATAGACAACAACAAGACAGTTAACTTAAGTACTAGTGCAAAATAGACAACAACAACACAGTTAACTTAAGTACTAGTGCAAAATAGACAACAACAACACAGTTAACTTAAGTACTAGTGCAAAATAGACAACAACAAGACAGTTAACTTAAGTACTAGTGCAAAATAGACAGCAACAACACAGTTAACTTAAGTACTAGTGCAAAATAGACAACAACAACACAGTTAACTTAAGTACTAGTGCAAAATAGACAACAACAAGACAGTTAACTTAAGTACTAGTGCAAAATAGACAACAACAACACAGTTAACTTAAGTACTAGTGCAAAATAGACAACAACACAGTTAACTTAAGTACTAGTGCAAAATAGACAGCAACAACACAGTTAACTTAAGTACTAGTGCAAAATAGACAACAACAAGACAGTTAACTTAAGTACTAGTGCAAAATAGACAGCAACAACACAGTTAACTTAAGTACTAGTGCAAAATAGACAACAACAAGACAGTTAACTTAAGTACTAGTGCAAAATAGACAACAACAACACAGTTAACTTAAGTACTAGTGCAAAATAGACAACAACAACACAGTTAACTTAAGTACTAGTGCAAAATAGACAGCAACAACACAGTTAACTTAAGTACTAGTGCAAAATAGACAACAACAAGACAGTTAACTTAAGTACTAGTGCAAAATAGACAACAACAAGACAGTTAACTTAAGTACTAGTGCAAAATAGACAACAACAACACAGTTAACTTAAGTACTAGTGCAAAATAGACAGCAACAACACAGTTAACTTAAGTACTAGTGCAAAATAGACAGCAACAACACAGTTAACTTAAGTACTAGTGCAAAATAGACAACAACAACACAGTTAACTTAAGTACTAGTGCAAAATAGACAGCAACAACACAGTTAACTTAAGTACTAGTGCAAAATAGACAGCAACAACACAGTTAACTTAAGTACTAGTGCAAAATAGACAACAACAAGACAGTTAACTTAAGTACTAGTGCAAAATATACATAATAAAGGCACATGGCATGAGTACATGAGAGTATAGTTTATGTTTTGTTGATATGTTAACTGATTTGTTTAACCCCTTGAGACCCAGAATGTAATTTCTATTGTAATTTGGGTGCCATTAGACAATTTTTTGTGAATATAAGCAATATTTTATAGACATGACCTGTTTAGTATCCTTGTCCACCAACCTATTTGGTATATTAAGTAACTACTTAATTTTATGGCTCGACAACATACAATTTTTTATAGCAAAGGAAAGATCTGGGCGTGAAGGGGTTAACTGATTTGTTTAAGATTTTATTTGATGTGGAGTACGGATCGTGAGCGTGTCTCCTCTCTCTCTAACTCCGCTTCTCCACCTTGCAGAGGACGGGCGTGCCATCCGCCAGGGAGCCGGAGGTCTTATCCACCATGGCCACCATCGTCAACAAGCTGGAGTCTCACATCACCCAGCAGGTTCCCAAGATCTTTGACGCCGTCTTTCAGTGCACGCTGGCCATGATCAACAAGGACTTTGAGGAATTTCCAGAGCACAGGACAAACTTCTTCCTCCTCCTGCAGGTAAGAATTCTCTAAAGCCTAGCTGGGTTTTCCTTTATTAATATTTACCTTGGAGCAATCTCGCCTTAGTGTCCTATGAAGCCTGTTAATGTTGACTGGCTGGTCACTTCTTTGTATTTCCAACCCAAATTTAAGGTGCGCTATAGTCACCGCAAGTTAAAGTTGGCGAAAATGGGGTCCCTTCACTCTCCCCTTCCGAACGCGCGGGATTGGGTGAGGTGTTGGGTGAGAATGCCATACTCCGAGTTCCGCCCTAAAGCCCCAACACCCAACACCTCAGCCAATCCCGTGCGTTCGTAAGGGGGAGTGAGAGGGCCACATTTTCGACAGCTTAACCCCTCGAGACCCTGAACGTAATTTCCATTGTAATTTAGCCACCATTAGACAATTTTAATTAATATAAGCAATGTTTTATAGATATGACCTGTTTAGTATCCTTGTCCACTAACTAATGTGGTTTATTTAGTTAGTTTTCGTTATTTTATGGCTAACGACAGACAATTTTATATAGCCAAGGAAAGATCTGGGCGTGAAGGGTTAACGTGTGGCTAGTATACATTTCTTTATTCCACTAAATGTTCCTCTGTGTGTTCTGTACAGGCTGTCAACACCCATTGCTTCACAGCGCTCCTCAATATTCCTCCGGCCCAGTTCAAGTTGGTGCTGGATTCCATCATCTGGGCATTCAAACACACCATGAGAAATGTAGCGGACACGGGACTACAGATCCTTTACCAGCTACTACAAAACATTTCCGTCCATGGACACGCAGCGAGCAGCTTCTACCAGACATACTACACAGACATATTGCAGCATATCTTCTCTGTGGTCACGGATTCTTCACACACGGCTGGTGAGTTTTAATTCAGGTAGTTAGTGCAGAGTCATTAGAGAGCTTTAAAGGGAGGCTAGATAAATTCATGGATGGGGATGAAAGGTGGATGTAGGTAGTGTTAGGTAACAGGAACTACCATGTGTAGGTCTCACGGCCTCTTGTAGCTTCCTTATTTTCTTATGTTCTTAATACTACTACTAATAAGATTTTTATTTTTACCCGATTTATTTATTATTATTATTTTTTTACATCACAAAGGACTGGCCAAGAGCAAAAAAAAAAAAAAGTAATAAAAAGCTCGATGCATTGACAGGTGGAAATAGAGACTTCTGCTGCGGCAATCCTATGAAGGGAGTTTCAATATATTTGCATCAACAGAGAGAGAGAGAGAGAGAATCATCGGCCATCTCACCTCATACAAATGATGGGGAAAACTGATCTTAACCCCTTGAGACCCAGAACATTATTTCCATTGTAATTTGGGGCACCATTAGACGATTTTTAGTGAATCTAAGCAATATTTTATAGCTATGACCTGTTTAGTATCCTTGTCCACTAGCTAATTTGGTATCTTCAGTCACTTTGTAATTTTATGACTAACAACAGACAATTTTATATAGCAAAGGAAAGATATGGGCGTGAAGGGGTAAGCACGATACTTTAAAATAGAATGTAATTTTTGTCTCCCCCCCCAAAAATGACTAGCTAGAAGTACCATTGCTACGACATCCTTTCTCTGCAGGTCTGACTATGCACGCCTCCATCCTGGCGTACATGTTCACACTAGTGGAACAAAACCGCATCACCGTCAGCCTGGACTCTGCCAACCCCACCTCGCCCAACACCAGCAACGTCACCTTCGTCCAGGGCTTTGTGGCCAACCTGCTCAAGGCCGCCTTCCCCCACCTCTCGGAGAACCAGATCAAGATTACGGTGCAGGGCATGGTCAACCTCAACCAGGACATCCCGGCCTTCAAGGAGCACTTAAGGGACTTCCTCGTACAAATCAGAGTAAGTTATACCTTGTAATGATACCTTGATTGGCTGAGCACAGAAAAACAACAACTTATAACCAAAAAAATAGCTAAAAAAAGTAACTCGCTTCCTCGTACAAATTAGAGTAAGTTTAATGCTATACCTTGTGATTATACCTTTTAATAATACCTTGATTTGTAGTACCTTCAATTGTAATACCTTCATTTGCTGAGCACAGAAAAAACAAACTTGTAAGCATAATATAACTCGGTCAGAAACGTTTTGTGGTAAGTCAGCCATTCCTCTGCCTTCAAGGGTTTTAGGCTCTTTGTTTTTAGGCGCCATCATCCTCTTAGTTAAATAATTCATACCATTGTTTTCTTTTGCTCATGACTGCATCCATATTTCTTGTTTGTGAACATAGAAAACAGAATTACACTTGATCTTATAAATATTTGTGTACTTATGTTCTGCAATCCATTCTGTTTTGCTTTAACGTTGTCTCTTAACCTCAGCTAAATCTTGGTTTACATCCATTGTCTGTCCCTTTAAAGAACATGCCTTATATCAGCCCCCTTTATAGAACATGCCTTATATCAGCCCCCTTTATAGAACATGCCTTATATCAGCCCCCTTTATAGAACATCCCTTATATCAGCCCCCTTTATAGAACATGCCTTATATCAGCCCCCTTTATAGAACATGCCTTATATCAGCCCCCTTTATAGAACATGCCTTAGATCAGCCCCACCTTTGTATATGTAGGCTAACAATCACCCATTTTATCAGCCCCACCTTTGTATTACGATAACTAACATTCACCCTTTCATCAGGAGGTGACGGGCGACGACGACAGCGATCTCTTCCTGGAGGAGCGGGAAGCCACCCTCCGCCAGGCTCAGGAGGAGAAGCGAAGGGTACAGATGAGTGTTCCGGGCATCCTTAACCCCCACGAGATCCCTGAGGAGATGCAGGACTAAGAGCCAAGCCACGGGAGTCTCACAGGATAGCATAAAGGTATCCTCACTACTCCATTGTACTGTCCAACCTTGACATTTGCAGGTAATATAGAGAGTCGCGAAAGTTTGAACTCCGCGAAATTTGTTAACTTTCGCGGGAGTAAGGTAACATAGTCGCGAAAGTTTAAACTCCGAGGAAATTTGTTAATATTCACGGAAGGTAACAGATAGTCGCGAAAGTTTGAACTCCGCGAAAACAATTTAACAATTAACATTTGCGGGAGTTAGGTAACAGTTGCGAAAGTTTGAGCTCCGCGAAAAATTGCTACCTTCCCTGTAAAGCTATCCCTGGAGACCTCTCATTTTCTTATATAACTAAAGACACATCCTTAAAGACCGAGACCATGTTTGTAATGAACTAACCATCTCTAACCATGTCCTCCTTATGCTCCTCATGAAAACCTTGTATGTTTTCTGCATGCCATAATTTCTAGCCTTACTTAGACAACTACCATATAGGTCAAAGTCAATATTTGAAGCCTGAAAATAATCTATCCAAAACTAAGGGTCGTAGCGATATAAAATATGTAAAACCCAGTAAAACTAGGTCGTTATAGACTGGAACTTAATATGAAACCAGTCGTGCCAAGAGGGTCGATGTATGACACGTATGAACTTTTACTCCGCCCTAACTAAAGCCGCGGATTAGAAGGTAAAGGGAATAGGTGAAAGATAGGTGGAAATAGGTCGATTGATATGCAGTTATCGTAATCGGTATTTATCTTTTATCTACTATGTACAACGTGTGAAGGTTATAAAAGCAGTATTTGCTTTGACTCCCCTTGAAATTATCAACCGGAAATTAAGAAAGTTTAAGGATGGTAATGATAATACTTAAAGTATTTAGGTTCACCATGTGATTCAATTCATTCTATTTTTTGATTCTGTGTTACAGTGAAAGAGTTTTCATCTCAAAGAGCTATTTCCTCAAAGATGCCTTTCTGAAATTTTGTCTCGAAGCACGAAATCTAGCCTCTTCGCTGTAAAGCCAAGATGTTAGCTTTTCCAAGATCCATTTAGCAATCTTGGCACCTTGTTAGTTTGTTACATATCTGCTAAAGATAAGGCACATTATTATCCCATAACAATGAGCCTTTGTCCCTGAGTTGACACGAGGGCTAATACAGACTGCTGTTCAAAGCGATGAGTTGTTTGCGATTCTGGACCCATTGTTAAGCTTCCTTCAGAGCACCCTTGTTAAGCTGCCTCTCAACATACTCCTGCTAAAGATAAACGACAGCACATTTTTCACCACTAACTTGAACATTTTGCATTGCCGAGCTTGACATCCGATGAGATGTAATCAAGACTGTTTATTTGTGCGAGTGAGTGTGTGTGGGTGTGCGAGAATTCTGGTCACACTTGTTATGGTTTTCCCAATTCATATCATCAGTGATCGATCAGTTTGATGATGCCAATTGTTGAAGCCGAGCGTAGAGACGTGTGCTCTGCGTGATGAGTCTGCTGTTGCCCGATGAGTGAGCGTGTTAGTAGAACTGTAGACCCGAGAAAGATCGACTTTTCTTTGATCTTCTTTATTTAGGAGAAGTTTTGATATACTTTTTGAGAAGGGGGTTAAAGTTACAGAATCAACAATTGTGTATGCTAGTACTCTGGAATGATCACAAGGGAAGGTTCACTCGTTTCTTGGGCCCGGGCCCCGGGAGTGCGTCGTTTGTACAAGCATTGTGTAGGGCGACAGTTGTGTGAGTGTCGGACATACACAATAATTTTAAGGAAATGATGTTCCTCCTAATTTTCTGCACTGGTGTTCATCCATGAATTGCTTCAATTCGGTTCATAACAAGCTGTGATGATGCAAGACTGTGTTTTCAGAGTGTTTATTTGTATTGACATTATGTTTACCGGCATGGAAGACACAGTAACAAGACATCAGCTGACAGGTGATCATATAACTCATTTGAGGAACTGTTGGCTTGGATCAAGTATATCACTTGAATGAGCCATGTCAGTAGAAATAAATACTCTGTTTGACTGTTCTTGCCAGCCAATTCATCAGTGAGGCGACCTGACCTGACCTGACCCCTCTCTACACAGGCAGGGGTCAAGGGGTCACGGCCGCTCCCTCGGTGTGCGTGACCAAGTGTGACGGGAGAAAGTGAATGTTTGTTGTTTATCAGTCACTGCTCTGGCTTTGGAGCTCAGATCGGCATTTGTATCGTTAAGTAGAAATAATATACAATTGGTAGGCCCAATGGGCTTATGGTGAAACCTCAGTTTTGTAGAGGAATAGGTAGAGGTGAGACTGCGATTATCTGAATGTGTCTTTGATTTATGTTTTCTGAAAGGATATAGTTTGTGGTAGTAAATAATGTAGACCATTGACCATGTGCCAGACCCGAGCGTTTGCGGATCCTTCGCTCGCACTGCCGGTGTCTGTCTTAGCGGCTTGTGTTTGACATGTTTTCATTTTTTTGCTTGAATGAGCTATTGAAATTAGGGAGCAATAACAGTGTCCCTCAGTGGCTGTGGAGATACTCATCTTTCCCAGTACTCCTGTTTGACCAAAGTGTGTGTTGTGTGCCTGGGAGGAGTGACTGTGACGTGAAAACAGACTTCGAGGAGTGACTGTGACGTGAAAACAGACTTCGAGGAGTGACTGTGACGTGAAAACAGACTTCGAGGAGTGACTGTGACGTGTAAACATAGAGCGGTTTAGTGATGTGGTGAGTGAGAGTGAGATCATGAGCATGGCATAGGCTCCCCCAACACCCTTTGTTTTCTTTCATGTTCTTTTGTTATATTTTGTTGTGTGTGTGTGTGTGTGTGTGTGTGTTGTGTGTGTGTGTGTATCAGGTGTAATACGGATAATGCTTTTGTCTATTTATACTCTTTTATGCTAAAAGAACAAGTGGAGGTTACCGGGGAGATGGAGGTGGTGAGGTGGATCAGATGCCTTGCCACGTCCCATCCACCCTTTGCCCTCCACATGACCTGGTGTTCGGGGCAATGTGGTGATGCCCCGCCACCACTCAACTGTTTCTGTTCACAGTTTAGTAAGCTTACTGTTGTATAATCAAAGCATGGTACAAGCTTTTTTTTGGGTGAGGGGAGGTAGTGTAGACCCGGGTGACAGGCTCCAGTCACGACCTACAAGTGTGTGGCTTGTGTAAGCTACATATTTGCAGATCAAAAGATGAATTCCTTTCCACGTCATAATGTTTGCACAAGAGCACCAGGAGGATGAGCTGGTCCCATAACACGATCAGGCATACCTCCGGCCAGCAGTGTGTTCCATGGGCACACACTCCCGCCATGGGCTAGACACCACATGCTTTCCTGTACAAGTTGCAGGAAAATTAATATTTCAATAAGCAGGGAAATTTTCCTTTGGAAAGAAATCTTAATACATAACCTTATTAAGGTAATTTTGTATGTAAGGTTGTATGTGTGTAATTTATTAGAAATCTCCTCTGTATTGAATGTAAGCTGACCTTTGTATTGTTGCTATGATCTATCTTCCTTTGTCTCACAAGGGCCACGTCACGGTAGTCTTGGACGCAGCAAACACACCAAAAACCTGTTCATAGCAAACTCTGCGTTACGCTTATGCTCCCTTGTGTGTGTCCTGTGTTGTGTTTTGCAAGTCTTGATACAAACTATTGTGCGATTCACGCTGTAGCAATGTCATCGGGGATACTGGTGGCCGTGTTTTATCCTGGAAATCTGCATTAGTAATCAAGATCAGTCTAGTTTTTCTCAGGTGTTAATTGAACTTTATTGAACTTGAAAACATTTGCAGATTTTATTTTACATTTTTTATGCAGAAGTTTTTTTTTTTTTTTTTTTTTTTGAGTTGATGTAATGCAATGTTGTTGGTGTGTGTCTGTGATTTGCTATAGTGTTGCCTAGTGTACCTTGAGGCTCAGGTAGTGAGTGACCCCCACTGACTGAGATCATCCCTAGATAGAGCAGTAACTTTGCAGCAAGACTTGAACTACCAATAGGATGAGTTTGGCGAACCCTCGGACATCTGTGAGGCAGCGTAACAGACCATCCCTAGTGACGGCAGTGACGGCAGGCGGCGGCAGGCCTCTCACTGACGGCTTGTGGGAGGGAGGAAGGGAGGGAACACCCGAAGCAGTGTAGTGTGTGTGTGGGGAATTCTGGAGAACACTTGTACTTTCTGTAGCTTTGGCTGGAACACTAACATTCAGGATGACCTTTCCTTTAGGACTTAACCTTTACACCTTCATGGTTCATGTTGTTCTTCCACCCCCTCGTATGTGTGTTGTGTGTCTCCTTCAGTGCGTTGAGCCTGAGTCGCTGCGTCTCTGTTTTAAGAGGCGGCCAGTTGTGTGTGACTGAAAGTTTTGATATTCTGCTACTTGTGCAAAAACTTAGCAAAATAAATATTTTACATGAAATGTTTTTTTACTTTGAACATACATTATTTATGATAATGACTTTTCAACATTTGTATGTGCTGGGTATTGGGCAAAGTTGTAGATCAGAGTAATTGTGGAGCATCCCTCGGCAACACCAAGATCACTGATCTTGATTTTGCCGATGATGCTAACAAACGGCTACATAGACAGGACAACACTATTATGGCTCAGGCCCAGTATGCTACAACTATAATAGTGAATACAACTAGGCAAACACACACACACCCACACACACCACAAAGCCACAAAGGCCACAAAAGCCACTCCATACCACAAAGTAAGGTCAGTATAACTCAGCTGACTAGTCATCACCTATGGAAAGGCAAAGGTGTTGATATGAGAAGAAATATGGAAGGACCTGCTCCAGAAGAAATATGTTATGGCAAAGAGGCTGCACTCGCTTGGTGAGAACATGGCGGTATTCCAGGGTGGAAAGGAGTAGCAACATTTGTGCAAAAGTTGGGGAAAGCATATCATGGGGCATTCCAGGACAAGTGGTCCAAGAAAAATGAGATTTAACACCACACCGTCTCGGATTTGCATGAAAATTGGCTCCCAGGGTGCTTTTGGCCAAAAAAAACGATTCTGCAAATTTCAGCTCTATCTCTTATAGTTCAAAAGCTATGGCCTCGTGAAATTTTGAAAAAATGTCAAAATGTCCTTTACCTTCACATTTTTTAAAGGTCATAGCTTCCTTATTATAAGACCTAGAACAAAATGTTTTACATGTTTTTTGCTCAGAATAAGCCAGGGAATCTTCCTAGACTTACAGAATTTTAGTAATTAAATTTGGAAAGTAAATATAAGAGTTGACCTCCTTGACCTTGACCTTTGACCTTTAAACCCCCCACCTGACAAAAAAATGTATTCACGCAAAAAATGAAGATTGACCACTTGACTATGGGTTGCAACAATAAAATTTCCTAATATTAATTGGGATAAGGGGTATACTTCAAGTCAAACAGGTGTATTCAACAAATAAATGCAAAAAATGTCAACAGTTTGGAAGATTTTCACAAGTTCAATTGTGTTGTTAGCACGCTGACAGGCAGCGATGCTCAGCAGTAGTCATTTCGTCTTCTCTGAAACAATATCTAATTCTCCCCGCTTGCAACTTTGGATTAGACATAACTAGAAGAATGTCATCCCCAGGCACCCACAATCTGTCCACTTTTGATGGAAAAGCATGGGATCCAGACTTTCCTTAGGGCCCAAGAAATGAAACAAGCAAATCTCCAAATTCATCAGACAACTCCTCTATCATTGCAAACCAAAGCTGTTTCTCATAAACGCATCCCACATATGCACCCACAACAAGTTCTCCCTCCTCCACCACAAAGTCATCTTCCAACTTGTCATCAGATTTCAGACATGATACCGAACGTCCCATTTGCTCAGTTGACACCTTGAACACCTGGAGTGTCCCAAATGGCTCCACAGGCACAAATCTGTGGTACTGCTGAGTACCTTTGACAGGCACAGCTTTCACGAAATGCTCCGCAAGGGATTCTTTTTTCAGTGCAACCATTTCTGAAGAAACATAAAAGAATTTAATTTTTTATTCAAAAGATTTTGTTACGAAATCAAATCCTAACTCCCTTGGCTATGTTTGATTTCGTAACAAAATCTTTTGAATAAATTTTTTTTTTTTTTTATGTTTCTTCAGAAATGGTTGCACTGAAAAAAGAATCCCTTGCGGAGCATTTCGTGAAAGCTGTGCCTGTCAAAGGTACTCAGCAGTACCACAGATTTGTGCCTGTGGAGCCATTTGGGACACTCCAGGTGTTCAAGGTGTCAACTGAGCAAATGGGACGTTCGGTATCATGTCTGAAATCTGATGACAAGTTGGAAGATGACTTTGTGGTGGAGGAGGGAGAACTTGTTGTGGGTGCATATGTGGGATGCGTTTATGAGAAACAGCTTTGGTTTGCAATGATAGAGGAGTTGTCTGATGAATTTGGAGATTTGCTTGTCTCATTTCTCGGGCCCCAAGGAAAGTCTGGATCCCATGCTTTTCCATCAAAAGTGGACAGATTGTGGGTGCCTGGGGGTGACATTCTTCTAGTTATGTCTAATCCAAAGTTGCAAGCGGGGAGGAGAATTAGATATTGTTTCAGAGAAGACGAAATGACTACTGCTGAGCATCGCTGCCTGTCAGCGTGCTAACAACACAATTGAACTTGTGAAAATCTTCCAAACTGTTGACATTTTTTGCATTTATTTGTTGAATACACCTGTTTGACTTGAAATATACCCCTTATCCCAATTAATATTAGTAAATTTTATTGTTGCAACCCAAGTCAAGTGGTCAATCTTCATTTTTTGCGTGAATACATTTTTTTGTCAGGTGGGGGCTTAAAGGTCAAAGGTCAAGGTCAAGGAGGTCAACCCTTATATTTCCTTTCCAAATTGAATTACTAAAATTCTGTAAGTCTAGGAAGATTCCCTGGCTTATTCTGAGCAAAAAACATGTACAACATTTTGTTCTAGGTCTTATAATAAGGAAGCTATGACCTTTCAAAAATGTTAGGGTAAAGGACATTGACATTTTTTCGAAATTTCACGAGGCCATAGCTTTTGAACTATAAGAGATAGAGAGCTGAAATTTGCAGAATCGTTTTTTTTTGGCCAAAAGCACCCTGGGAGCCAATTTTCATGCAAATCCGAGACGGTGTGGTGTTGACCCCTGGTCCACCTCTCCTGGAATGCCCCTATAGTGAGGAAACTAAAAATTACAGTATATATGCAAGGTCACAGAAACAGCACCATATGTAGCTACTGTAGAATATGACAGGCTTATAGGAGAAACCAAAATGTTTACTTCAACCATTGGACAATAGCAAAACCTCATCAGTAAAATACACTGCAAGGAAACATTTGGTTGAAGAGAAGAATTAATGGAGAATATTCACAATGTTTTTTTAATATATAAACTAATCCGGACACAATTAGAGCAGAATTTACAAATAAGTTCTGAAAATGTAACAAAATCATGAGTCGGGATGATTATCAAATGGTTTTTTTTCCAACTGAACAGAACAAAATTTCAATATAAATAAAGACAGATACTTTTGCAAATCAGTATTAGCCACAATAACAATATAATATGTATTTGTCGAGAGTAATTTACTAATTCATGATGAGAGAACAAGAACAATTAATTGAAACTAGAACTACCACGTGTAAGTCTCGCGCCCTCTTGAAGCTTCCTTATTTTCTTATGTTCTTATGAAACTCACTCAAAATTAAACTGACTCCCTCAACGAGCCAAAATGTAAGGCATGCAGAAAATTAATGACATAACTACATAGCAGCATATATTCTATGTGAGACCCAAGACAAGTGTGAGATGAACACGAGCAGGGAATGTATGACAACAAGCTTGGACTTCACCCAGTACAGAACCGCAGAGCCACAACACATGAATGGGTTTCTCTACCTTAATTTCTCTCTATAGTTTTCTTCTACCCACTCATTCCTCTCACTCTCCCTCCCACTCCATGCCTTTCTCTCTCTACTACTACCTTACGCTGCAGAAATATGAAGAAAAACAACAAAATAAAGCGTTTGGCCAAAAATCATCCTCTTCCTCCTCCCAGCTGCCTGCACACACCCTGCCACCTTGCCGGCTCGCTCTCGACTGTCGCTCGTACCAGATTACTCAAGGAACTCAACAGTGCTTCGAAACACTAAACCTTTCCCTTATTTCCTTCCCAAGCCCTTATCTGTTGACCTTTGACCACTAATTATTGACCTGTAACGTTATCTAAATCTTAAATGTTAGTAATAGTGTTGGTATAGTTTTGTAGTATGTTTTTAAAGCTTATATTGATATAGGGTTCGTTAGTGCTGCGAACTCGTTAACAAGGTCGCAAAGGATTGTGGGTAGGATATAATTTTGTTTCTCTTTTTTTTTTGCTACGTAGTTTATGGATTGTTAAATGACTGAATTGCTTTGTTGGCTGTGGCGTGGCTGGGTACTTATCATTGGGGGCACCTATAGGGGAGCACAGCTGAGTATGGGGGGGGCGCATATTATGGGCAAGCTACCACATCGAAGGGTATCAGGGCATATTCTAAGCTCCGATCAGTGGTGGGTATTCGAGCATTATACAGAATACGCCAGCCGTGGCCAGTGGGGGGGGGGGGGGGGCGCAACTGGGGACCCGGCTGGGGGGGCACGTTTCCCCCCATGCTCTGCTCGGCCCTGTAACCAAGCTTGAAGTAGCAATGATATTAATTTTGCATATCTGAATACGATTGATACAACATACGGCTTAATTGTTGCATCAGAATGAAGGCGAGGATGGTGTGAAACTGAAGAAAGGATAGCAAAATGTCAATCTAACAGGAACGGCTGAATAATAAGAAAATAAGGAAAAGCTGTACTACATATCGCTGCAGACTTGCATGACAGGAGGAAAGTGTGTCGTCCTGTCGTTTGTGTAAGATAAAAGAACAAGTGTAGCTATGTATATATAGGTGTGACGTGCCTGGCGTGTCTGATGACTGAGGAAAATGTGTCGTCAATCGAGGAGCTATAGATTTATAGCCTAATAGTTTATGTTTGTTCACCGCCGTGCTCATGGTTGTGGAAGATGTTGAAATTCGAAGAAAATTCACTGTTAACAAATATACGACGAAGGTATAGATAAAAATTTCGCCAAAAGACATTATTTCAAAATTCCTTTGAAAAACAATGGTTGAGATGTAAATGCCTCGATTGGGAAACAAGTCGTTAGCTCGTGATGCACTTTAGGCAGAGTAGGTTAAACACATTCATTTTCTCGTTTATGTTCTTCACAAGCGCATGTAATGGAATTCATAACCATGCATTCATCTCAGAACATCGACCGCAACTGTATAACATTATAGAGATGATGATAGCAATACGAGCATGTAAGATTACGCGGTTGCATACATTAGCAAGTTAGCATGATAAAGACATCATTATGTATGTATGTGTGTGTGTATGTGTGTGTGGTGTGTGTGTGAGTGTGTGTGTGTGTGTGTGTGTGTGTGTGTGTGAGTGTGTGTGTGTGTGTGTGTGATGAGGCAGGTGAGAGTAAGAAAAAGTACAATGGCCATGTAGGGTTAAGGAAGGGAAAGGTGTTTGCGCGACTGTGAGTGATGGGGGGGAAGGGAGACAGAAAGAGGCGGCTATTGAGGGGGAGAGTCATGCAGTGAGGGACGGGAGTAGGCTATATAGGTGTGTGGGTGTGGGGATGGGTAATGAGTGTATGGGTGGTGAAATCAACAAGTTACGCATCAGTGAATGAGAAGATAAAAACATAATAAATAAGACTCCAGCCTGATGACATACGCACAAAACTATCACTAAAATATAATATAAACAACCACTTGTCTCGAGGGCGATACAAGACTTACAATAGATAATAGAGCAGACAGATAACACTTGAGTAAAATGTACGTAACACGCCTTAAGAAATTTTCCCCGCAGGTCCGGCAAAGTGTCTATGGCCATTATTTCCACCGCAAGATCACCACCGTGTGTGCGCCGCGCGAGGTGACAGATGGTGCGCCGGACAGCTGGTGGTGGTGGTGGTGGTAATGAAAGCGTGGTGGTGTGGCGCCTCAACCCCCGTCCTTACGTCCCTACCTTCCCATCCCCTATCTTTCCTTCCACCACCAATCTCTCTCTCTGTCTCTGTCTCTATCTCTATCTCTATCTCTATCTCTATCTCTATCTCTATCTCTATCTCCCTCTCTCTCTCTCTCTCTCTCTCTGTCTCTCTCTCTCTCCTGATAGTAGTACTTTTGATATAATACCAACTCTCCTGCTTTCTTGAGCAATGTAACAACGCCACTTTGCGAGAGGGGAATTGTGACAACGTAACTGGTGAGCATTGAGTCTAATATTAAGTATACGAGTAGAACGTGATATTGCAATGATTGGCGCCGACTAGCACTTATATAAATGTTCTCATAGAGTCCTATAGTCATGACTAGGCTATTAATATATAAAAATGAGGCTTGCGCGAAAACGATGTACGCCATTGACCAGATACATGCCAATAACTCTCAAAGGCTCAAGTGTGGCTGTCGAAGTGGAAGGGCAATCAATGAAAGATCTGACTATGCATAGAAAAATGTGTGTTGTTTTGCTAATGCTTTCCTAAGAGAGAGAGTAGTGTGTACACAATCGATTCATTCACTTTCACTGCCCGAAACATGAATTTCTGACGAGTCATCATGGAAAACAAAATTCAATAGAAAGTTGAGAGGATAACGAAGATTGAAGACAGCGACACACATCACACAAGATGGACCACTCAACACATACACACACACACGTATGATTTTCGCTGGTCTAATGGCTATCAATGCGGCGCGCTGCTTTATGGTCCTGCCTTCAAGCCCTGCCCCGCTCAGTGCTCAGGATTTTTCACTGACAAAAGTGGGCAGATGCTCTCTCACTTGAGCAAGGGGATAGGTGTGTGTGGGGTGTGAAGTCCCAGCCTTATTGGTCTCTATGAGCTAAGTCAAGGGAAGGCGGTAGTGGAGTGGTTAGCGTCTCCGACTGGCGTTCTCGGTGACCCGAGTTCGATCCCCGAAGAAACCCAAAACCTTCCTGCACCGTCGAGTGGCCTAAGAACACCCACATCCCTGCCCATCAACTCTACCTTCGACTGCGAGTGCATCGGAGGACACAGGGGGGCGGCATGAGCCTCTAATCACAGGCGTCACAATAAGAATCCTGCCTGCGCCACCACGGGCGAGGACCAACCATCACAGCCCTCAAGTGAACCTCCAGAGCCTACCATCCGAGCCCTGGGTCACCACTGCCTACAGGCGCTATAGGCACAAAATATTATAAAAAAAAAAAAAAAAAAAGTTCTGAGACGAGCTGACGATAAAGATTCCAAAACATGATTTAGTGATGGTGAGTAACACACACACACACACACACACACACACACATGAAAAAAAGAAGTTTACCTAACCCTCATCAATAAAGCAAGGGCAAATGAAAGGGAAAACTGAACCAGTGAGAGTAATTCTGGAATAAAATCAAAACCATAAATATACGTCTAGGTAGCCATTGTGAAACTGGCTGGGTGCGCTATTACGTAGGATGATGAATGCGTTTACTGGATGGGGGAGGAGGAGGAGGAGGAGGCGGGGAAAGAGGAAGGGAAGACACTCTGAGGAGGGAGGCATCAGTCAATACGCGGGAGTTGGGAGTCGCCAGCCGCCAGTGAACCAGTGTCCGCTCGGTTGTAAAGATGGAAGGAGGCTGGGCGTTACTGTTCATCACTTTCTTCCTTCACACAGGTAGCATAACTAACCCAGGAAGCAAGGATTTGTATATTTTTTTCGATTATTAACATTTCATGACTGATTACTCTGTGTATGTATAAACTATACCTCTATGTTGCCCAGCGTTACTAAATAATGCGTGATAGGCTTGAAAGGAAGAATTAAAATAATTTTCCTCAATCTCATTTTTCGTAGTCAGGGTTTTAGTACTTGCGTAGGCTGACATAATTGTTATGTTTGATCAGCCTTTGCTTTACACAGCAGGTCGGGAATGTCTCGCGTCGCTGGGACATCGCCAACACGAAGGAGATACAGAGGGGGACCAGGTGTTTGATGGATCATCATTAATACCCTTCATTTGGGACATGGCTCGTGAGGGTCGCCACTACGGTCCCGTGTTGCCCTTGGCTCGCCCACGCCAGCGTCACGAGAGCGATGAACCGGAGCTGCTCTTTGCTGTGTGGGAGTCACTTCCCATCCTGGCCAAGGAGGGACTGACGGAGGAGGAGGCGGTCTGGGTGCCTGACGCCAAGCCTCTGCAGACCATCAAAGATAACTACGTCTTCGGTTCGCGGGAGTTCGACCATCATTTCGGGTTGGTGCCCCGCCCAACGGTAAGTCACTCTTCAACCACTCACCCTACGCCTCCGCCACCACCACCGCCGCCGCCGCCGCCGCACGAAGAGGTATCTACGCCGGAGACGAAGGATCCCACCCCAGACATGCCTGCTCCCGCGCCACATACAGACAGTCCCACCTCCTTCTCGGACGATCCTGCGCCCCACACACCCTTGCACACCATTCCTTTCTCACCTCCTTATCTCAGGCCGTTTAAGTACATTCTGCCCCAGCAGCGGCGCCCTCGTAAGTACTTCCTGGCGGGCGGAGAAGAGGGCAAACAGAAGCCTGAAGAACCATCTCGTTCAAGTCTATTCAGAAAATACCACATCGAACCCGCCAGCAAGGACATCACGCATGACGCCCCAACCAACACTCCCAGCCAAGGGGCGTCCCACCCTCACCTCCTCCCCGTCTTCCTGCCGTTTGCCGATCCTCACCACACACATCCCCGCCCTCCACCTACCGTCAGGAAGTACTTCCTCCAGCCTCAAGGGGACCAGAACCCCCACGTCACTAATCCCACGTCCTTCGAGGTTTATGATAAGGTAAGCACGTCTGCTCGCTGCCACGGTTGTCTGGGTACTAAGTGGTGAAGTTTGAACTTAATTGAGAATGCTCGAAGCAGGCAAAGGTCATATTGTTGATAACTGAGATATTTGGTCTTACTGTATTAAAGTACGTCGTTGGTTTTGTCTGGTGCACTGGTATGTACTACACATTCTCTTAATTCTTTAAAGAAATTTAGATTTATAGGAATTACAAGGCCTGTGCACAACTATTATTGTATAGAATATGGCTTGCAAAGATTATAAAACTGAAGCAGGATCGAGGTTGGCGGGAATGAGGCTTCATTTGAACACCGGCCAAAACTACATAGATACGAGACTGGTTTCACCTGAATAATAGGATGCCTAAACATACAAATAGGTAAATTAAAAAGTTAGATAACTAGATGAAGAAAAGGTTAGCATCTAATTATTCTTATAGTCTTGGTACCAATGAGAGGTATCGTTCAGGTCAGCTTCACAATCAGTGGCGTACCGAGGGGGGGGGGGGGGGGGGGGGCATGCGGCCTTGCCCCTCCCCCCTTTTGCAAAGAATAAACAATAATAAATAAAAAAAATAAAAAAATAAATAAAATATATATATATATATATATATATATATATATATATATATATATATATATATATATATATATATATATATATATATATATATATATATATATATATAATATATATATATATATATATATATATATATATATATATATATATATATATATATATACCCCCCTTTTCCATTTTCTGGGTACGCCACTGCTCACAGCGATCAGTCACACCAAAGAAGAACATTGTGAACGCAAATGAAAAATGATTGATTGATTGATTTAATGCCTAAAAAGGTGAATGTGCCAGACATCAGAGGTCATATGGCACTATGGCAAAGCATATCAAGGGTCAGGGTTAAAGAATAATAGTGAAACGGTGAGGGAAGGGGAAAGAACGGAATGTTACAGCAGGATGGTTAGATCAGATGTAGGATGTGGATTGTTGGAGGAAGGAGGTTAAATTTTCCAGGGAGAAGGAGGGGGACTCCGGGAGAATGTCCGCAAGACAGGGAGGGCGGGAAAGGGAGGATAAATGAGGGAGGGAACTGGAACGGGCAGGAGTAAGTGAAAAATGAGGATTAACAGCTTGGCAGGAATGCAGACGCTGCTTTTACCTGACTTCCATCAGCTATGGCTTGTTCTATGAGTTGTTTTCCCCCTCCTTGAAAGCTTGTTTGCGTGTACTCATTTATACCATGACTTACATGCCTAATTATGGGTGGGCATGAAATCATTCACATTATGAATAAATAAATAAATAGGTATTCATTTCTAGCACTAGACATCACCTATTTGGCACACGAACATTTCTCTACTAATGAAGCAGACATAGTACACAAATAGAAGCAATACTTGATCTTTTGGCCATCCTGTGAAACCATAACAATAAGTGACATTTACCGCAACTTTCTAAAGCTATGATGGTTTAACAAGGCTTCCTTTTTGTAAAATGCTTAAGTTTTGCTCATGCGTGTCATGATCATAGCATACTGTGGATAATGACCTCCAAGGGTAACTAGGAGCAATGTTCAGGCTTTTTTTCTTTTCCAATAATATTCCTCTTCCTCTTCTATTCCTTGCATTCTATTATCGTCATACTGAACTCATCCTCTTCTATTATGGTCATACTGAACTCATCCTCTTCTATTATCGTCATACTGAACTCCTTCCTCTTCTATTATAGACATACTGAACTCCTTCCTCTTCTATTATAGACATACTGAACTCCTTCCTCTTCTATTATAGACATACTGAACTCCTTCCTCTTCTATTATAGACATACTGAACTCCTTCCTCTTCTATTATAGTCATACTGAACTCCTTCCTCTTCTATTATAGTCATACTGAACTCCTTCCTCTTCTATTATAGTCATACTGAACTCCTTCCTCTTCTATTATAGACATACTGAACTCCTTCCTCTTCTATTATAGACATACTGAACTCCTTCCTCTTCTATTATAGACATACTGAACTCCTTCCTCTTCTATTATGGTCATACTGAACTCCTTCCTCTTCTATTATAGACATACTGAACTCCTTCCTCTTCTATTATAGTCATACTGAACTCCTTCCTCTTCTATTATAGACATACTGAACTCCTTCCTCTTCTATTATGGTCATACTGAACTCCTTCCTTTTCTATTATAGTCATACTGAACTCCTTCCTCTTCTATTATAGTCATACTGAACTCCTTCCTCTTCTATTATGGTCATACTGAACTCCTTCCTCTTCTATTATAGACATACTGAACTCCTTCCTCTTCTATTATAGTCATACTGAACTCCTTCCTCTTCTATTATAGACATACTGAACTAGGCTCATCACATAATATACCAGGTGCACATAACATAATACACAGTGGAGTACATACCTTCTGCATGTGAAGGTGAGTAGCAGGATACCATGGACTCTTATCCTGTTTCAGCTGCGCCACTCCCGGACAGTGGAGGCTGAGGCGAGGACGTGGGTGGTGTCTGGCGTCCCCAAGGCTACCTCGTGGGTCTCCTTCAGACAATTGCCTCCCAAGGGGCACCGCCAGTCTTGACTCTGTACCGTGGGTCATCATATTTTTGTTACCATGTCATTTTTATAATCTGGTGCTGCATTTGTTCTGTAGAGATTTTTGTAATTACAGTTTTGAGTAAAATATCGTTTTTCTTAATACGTACCATGTAATTCAACAAACCATGTGAAAAAAATACGAAGATCTGAGCTCCTGCAACATAATAAAACCCTGTCGCATTACACCTGCGTACATACAAGAAACTATCAGTGATGTGACGACGGGTAATGATTGTGTGGTCATGACGGCAACATTCTGGAGGAGTCAGGACTCAAGAAGGAGCTGCCTCAGAAAGTAACGTGAAAGTCATCTGGCAAAGCTACGTACACAAACTCTTCTTTGCTGGACACTCTAAGTCAAGGCCCAGCACACACAGGAAACACAAATCACAGTTTTCTACAATGGACATAACTTTTTAATTCAATGTATTTATTGGTTATGAATATGCCTCTTTCAATAAGTTGAGGATACAAAGGAGCATGACCTAAAAACAAAGCTGTGATATATATAATATGCGATAATCGATTGGACACCCAATGCGATATCATTCATCACATCATGTAGGTTGGTGGTGGGCCTCGGTAGCATCGCAGACTTTACAGGTCGGGGAGCACTACTGAGGCAACACAATGGTGCACATACACACGCACACACTACAGCCTTGCTAACTATCCTGTACTAACTGAATCAAAGCCTTGAATTACTGGAGTATAAAGTGACTTCCTTTTTTCTCTAAACCACTAAGTTTATTTTTTGGAGTAATATACTTAACTTTAACAAGCAGTCCATATAAACTAAGGATTACGTAATGGTATAAACCCACGGGAACACTGAATAAATGGTGATGAAAATCTGCAGAAAAAAAAATTTGATGATTTATCAAGGGGAAATGTCTTGGGCAATACAAGTTGAATGGCAAACTGTTAGAATATGACTGATTGATTAAAAGTTAGTGAGAAATATCTGAGTTATGACAGGAATGCAGATTGAAAGTATTGTGTATGCAAAGAAAAAAACTGGAGGTTCTTGTGGTCACTGCCTTAGAGGAACTGCCAGGAGGAAGAATTAAAAGCTCTGTGAAAAGATCAGCAAATAACAAACTAATGAATCTAGTTCCCTTCTTGGATTAATGGAGTTTGCAAACGTTATAAAAAAATTGCAGCCTTTCTCTTACAGATAAATAAAGCATCAAATTAGCTTTATGTTCCTACAAAGAAATACATAATATATCATTTATATAATCCATAACTCCTGCAACACAAATAAACATTCAGAATATCAAGTTGTTGAATCTAAAATAAAACATCAGCAATACATATCTCCATCATATAAATAAGACTCTCAAATCTGGGATAAAAGTGTATTCCTATAGCAAACCAAGCAGCTATGACAACGCTATCAACTAATGTACATCCTCAAGCATGTGCAGAACCATGCTCCATAAATAGTTTACAAAATAATGCTATGATTAATGTTGCCTTATCTACATTTCACATACAAACAACCACCACAGATGGATGGAAGATGGAGGAACATGAATTCAAACCTTAAGCAAAGTGTGTAAAAAAATAGTGATACTGCTGCCTACAGTAACTTCTGAGCCACAAGCATCACAGTGCTTGTGGGTCTCCTGCATAACACCAGCTGAGAAGCCCCGCCAGAAAGCCTCTGGCAAAGGCGTCAAGTCCAAAGAATTTTTGCAGTCAGGTTACTGTCTTTAAAAAAATGGCGAGAAGGTGCCACCAATTCATGTGAAAATACAAAATTTAAACAAAAACACACCATCTAAAAACCAATAAAACTGCACACATAATACTTAAAGTTTTAAAAATATTGGTCATATGGATATGAAAAAGCAAGGCTTCCATTATAACTTCTAAGGTACACTTCATTCCTCTAGGCAAGAGGTGGGGTTTATAATGAGTCAGCAGCTCATAGCAGCACGAGGACTCCTATAAGGGCGGGAGCAGCTCGATAGGAGTGGTAAACTTGAAGTCGTCAGGAAATAGCTCCTTGGCATGAGGGTACATGAGCTTGTACGACTGCCTGATGGTAACATCTGCTACACCGGCAATGTCTCCAATATCCTTTTGGGTTCTCTTGTCATCAGATGCCTGCATGGGGGACATAGGCAGGAATTATATCACCATTCATCATCACAGGTCACTTAACTACACAATGCACAACTGAGCACCAAGTAATAAAGCCAAGACACCTCAAAGAGTAAAGAAACGACAAATTCTTCTTCTCTCATGAAAGATTAAAATTAGTTTCTCTAAGACTCCAACTCCATGACCCTGGACATGACTCCCACACAAGCCTTTGTGAACATGATGCCCTGACTTGAATAATGATGCATGAATGTGTTTCATATTTGGTGTTGTCGCCAATTTAGGTCAAGACTGCAGAAGACCCAAAGGTGCCTAAATAATACTTCATTAAATCTGTCTACGACAATGCAATCCCCTCACAGCCCCACATTTGTAACCAGCAGCCAGACACCCACCTGCGAGGCCATGTAGATAGCCGCAGCAGCCACGGAGATGGGGGACCTGCCCGGCACAATGTCCAGATCAACAGCCTTGCGGGCAATGTGGGTGGCAGCCTTTTGGGCAAAGGTGGGGAGTCCCAGGTTTGAGCAGAATCGGGACATGAAATCTCCAGTGGTGATGAGGTCCACCTGTGTTTCCAGAGCCTTCAAGATGAGCTTGAAGCAGCGGCCGATCTCCTTCTTGCTAATCTTGCTCACAGCACAAATTTCCTGAAGTGTTTAATGCAAAATATTGTGAATCTGTTTTTGTTGTTGTTGTTCATGCTATCAAGCCATCTCATCCCTGTTATTGTTCTTAAGCATTCCATTTCCAGGACTTATATTCTGTAACTGGCCTTTGCATTTAGTCCCCCGGCCTTGTAGCCATACAAACTAGTTGGAGCTACAATTTCCCTAAACATGTTTATCTTTGCTTCCAGAAATCTCTCACACTCGAGGCTTCCCTCAGTGCACCCAAAACCTTCAACCAAAATCCTTGCCTCAATGTCCACTCCTAATTTCTAAATATTGGAACTTTTTCTGTTTGACTATAATAAAACTTAAAAGTTGCATCAATACTACCGTAGATAACAGTGAAGTCGCCACCTGTAGTGAAGTCGCCAGGCGCCAAATATTACGAATTATAGCATCACTACTGATTTTTATGTGCCACTGAAGATGTTACACAGTAGTTTATATCATAACTGTATAATCTACCCTGTTTCAGCATTGTTTTATGCTTTGTATCTGCAAGTATAACTGTTGCGCATTTTGCTTCTCACGTTTTTCTTCGCGCGATGACAGACAGTAAACAGTAGCCTTTCGGGCGGCAGGACACAAGACTTGCCAGATCTATCAAACTTGAATAAAATTTATTTTCACGTTGACAGAGGAATTTTTATATATCCAAGCATCTTCCGCAGCTAATATATATAGAGACTTGTTTTATTTTACCTCTAATTTCCCTGAATTCCCCAGAGTGGCGACTCAACTGTTGGGTTAAAATACTAGCTGGCGACTTTACTGTAGTAGGTATAGTGAGGTCGCCACTCGGTTTTATTTTTGTCATTTGTTCATTTATAGCCCTAATATGACACAGATGAAGACACAAAATGACAGACTCTCCAGATAGACCCTTCTAACTTTCCTGAAATCATGGATGTAGAAATATAAGTATTAACGCCACCACACGTCTGTAAATAACAAAGAAACGTAGAACTGGCGACTTCACTGTTATCTACGGTAGGAGTGAGAAGATGAAAAAGTAAGATCTGAGGGGATTTAAATTGTGATGATAAAAAACGTGAGTCAATAAGAGCAGGATGTTAGGAATGTGATTTGTGAAAAGAGTCCATTAATAAATAGAATACAAGACAATAGAATGCAGAGAGAGCATCAGATATGGATGAGAGGAAATGGATGATTAGAATGAGCTAATACTCTTCTACAATGACCACTGCACACCTTTGCAGAATGTACTAGAAAAATATATTCAAAACAGAAAAAGATGAACATTCCAGACGGCCATGTGCTTGTGAGCCTTGGATAGTCTGTAAGTATTACCTTAAATGTTCTGGGGACGCCCTCTTGTCTGCAGGCAATGTAGAGGGAGGCTGAGGAGATGGCGTCATTGCTGCGTCCCTTCAGGTTCTTGCCATCATGCACCTAAAGGAAAAATAAAATAATTACAAATATGAATAAAATCACTTATTGTGGCCACAAACCCATCTGATGGATTGGGTGTTATCCTCCTGGCACCACAACACAGCAGGTCTTAACACAGTGAATGCATTAAACAAACCCATCTGATGGGTTGTGTGTTATCCTCCTGGCACCACAACACAGCAGGTCTTAACACAGTGAATGCATTAAACAAAGTAAAATAAAGAGAAAATAGAAAAATAAATGACATCAAATAAACGACTCTAAAATGACAACTAGACATGGGTTACTGTGACCTGAAGTCCTTAAGATGCCCTTCCACTTATCTATTCTACTGTCTTGATCCTTGAAACTCTTTCAAGGGAATGTGCATCACAATAAAAGGTACATGTTTATTTAGGGTAATAGAAATCTACAAATCATGTCTTTAAATGATTATTTAAGTATAATTTCATTTGTCTAAAAATATATAAGCATATATATATCGAGTAAAATTTATAAGGTGCCTTTAAGAGAGTTAACTTTCACAAGGCTCAGCCAGTTCTTTCTGTTTTGTATATTTATATTATTGTATCATGAATGGCTAAATAAAATATTTAAACTAACTTAAACTAATAAGTGTCCATTTGCTGCCATCCACAAACTTCATCTTCAGCACATTCCAATACCCTTACTCTCCCATGCTCTCTCTCAAATACAGCAGGTCATCAACGTATTATGAACCACGTTCCAACGTTGCCATAGTTTATTCCCATACTTAAATTAATTAGAAGACATGAAATGCATAATAGTGGTTACCCGTTCTTGATTCCTAAACAAAGCTCATCGTAAAGTGTGACAATACTTAGCTAGGTCGTCTGTACATGTGAATAACAGAAAGATAAATGTATTAAATGACAAGACGAGACTGGACTAATAACTATCAACTGTCATGAACCCATTCTATACAAAAAGACTGTCCTCCTCCTTCATCCAGACAAACCTCTCACAATCAAAAGGCCTCAATGAATGTATAAAATAGCTCTGTGAAACTCAACAACACATTTCCTCAACTTAGGTTAAAGCTTTACATTAATACAATCAAAAGAATATACACTAAACCCACAAAATGTGAGGAGAAAATTATATAACCAAATACAACAAGATAAAAAGCTAACAGTACCAGGCTGGCTCCCCTCCCTGACTCCCCTACACTCACCTGCTTAAACAACAAGTTAGCCCGGTCCACGATGGTCTTTGGCAGGTTGATCTTGTCCGCCATGTTGCTGATCTCCCGGAAGGCGTTGATGAGAGCACGGTCTGAGCTGCTCATCTGTGACACAAAACCAATCACAATGAATACTTGACAACACAATATTTGCTCAACAATAAAAATAAAAATGTAATACCTTGATCAATCTCGATTTCTAATCACATCTGCATTTCTCTCACTTCAATCAAAAGGGTAAATGTTGCCTAAGGAGCAGCATTAATCCATGGTATCCCACTCACCATCCTTTGTCACACACACACACACACACATCCCTTCTATGTTTTACTGAACCCTGCTGCTCTGAGTAGGCATAAAAATCTAACAGCTTGCAAAGATGAGTTGTTAAAAAAATATTTCTACTCAGTATACTTTTGGTGTGAGGGCTGTGCCAACAACGGAGAAAGCTTTTCTATCCCACAATTACCGTTCTTATTAATCATGTGAACACACGGCTGACAACAAAAAAAGTTACATTACAAGACTTCCGATTCGTCATCAAAGAACATTTCACAAATAAAGTTCAAGAGGTAGCAGAGTTCAGCAGCAGCCAGCTCTGTGCTCCAGCTCTATGTTGTGCAGCTGCCTTCAACAAGCCTTCTTTGGCAGCAGAGTGTGACCTCTACATGTCTGGGGGCTGCGGCAGAACTTGTCACTTCAGGATAGTCTTGTGTCCACCCTGTGACTGCAGTACAGATATCTGGGACTATATAGGTTGACAGTACATAAATTTGTTCTTTTCTAGGCAAATGTCAAAGTGGTATGGGTGTCTTATAAGAGTGACAGCACCAAAATTCAGTCTTTATGCACCTAGACAGAAGGGCTGTATACTTTACAGGATAGAGTAGGAGAATGATTCAACGCACCACCTTATAACCTGGTGCCGGTGCAACCTGACATCACAGCTGTCACAGTTGTGGAATGGTAAGAGAACACCTAAGATAGCCAGGACACAGCACTTATGCATGATCAGGAGCCGACCTGCATTGTGTGACAAACTGACAGCCAGGAAGCATCACCCGAGTGTCACTCTGGGGTATCTGGCTGTACTTCCCCGCCAGGGTCAGACGGCCTTCAGTAGGTAGCCTTGCCTTGCTCTGTGATATTTTCCAGAGCCATGCTGCCTTTCCTCTGCCTCTAGTCTTTAATAGTTCAAGCCTTCAAAGAAGCTACACAACAAGTGGTAATGTATTAATCACATCATGCGGCATGATAGGGAGTGCTGTTTGGTTTGCTCTGGAAATTCTGAAGCAGATTAAAGACCTCAAAGGGGAGAAGGAGACGTGCACAGCAGAGCAGGGACTACCATCTGCCTAGCAATACAAGCTCCTCACTTCCCGGACACCTAGACATTCACGGCTGATGAAGGTTGTATATAAAAATAGATATTCCCAATCCAACACCTGAGGGTGAGGGTGTTGGGATCACATTATGCCATGCCAGCAGTTGATCAGAGAAAACCTTATAGCAGGATGAAGCATTTGCCAAAGAGGTATCAATTATCATGCAATTATCAGAGGGGACATAACAATTACCATTAAAATCAATCAAGGTTACTAGCTTAATGTTCACTAAACATAAAAAAAAACTAGCACACACACTATAATAAAAACATATGTAGATACAGGTTGAAGTTCCCAAACTCGGCATCCCAAGACTCGGCAACACCCAAAATTCGGCTATGGTTCCGGATTTTCCAAAACACGGCAGAACACCCAAAACCCGGCGTGTAGTTGCCGGGTCGGCCGCTAGGTGCCACCACACTAGGCCGCTTGGTTTTTCCCGCCGATTTGTTTGTTGTTATTGTTCAGTGGTGTTGTGACTGTAGAGTTGTGTACACTGTTATTTTGTGTACTTCTACAGGTCTGTTATTGGTATTATGGCTCCCAAACGTCCAGGAACACCAGGTACTATATACCGTATTAGAATCCAAATAATTTCTTCCTGTGATTTTTTTCATGTGATTTTCATGCTTTTTCCCCCCTTAATATATCTACGTTCTAAAAGTCGGAAAATTCCATTACTGGTCCCTAGGTTGCCGAGTTTGGGAATTTCAACCTGTACTAAGAAAAAAAAATATATAATTGGTATTAACAAGTGTTTGAATAAATAAACAGCAATATAGAAATACATAACGTGTTGCAAATGACTAATGAAATAAAATAAAACCATCAAAAGGCCTATGAAATAAAGGCAAACAATGTAACCCAGCAGGTATGAGGCTTTTGGTTCTTTTGTCTGTCCTACAAAAACACTGGAATAAGAGAAATCATAACAGGAGACTCACAGATCTGCGGTTCTGGTACTTAGAGTTTCCAAAACCATCAAACGAGGCCCCGCCTGCCCCCGGCCCGATGATGGTGGAGAGGTCTGAGCCGTTGAGCAGCGGGTTCTCCGGCCCACCCACACGGGACGGGTCATTGTTGGCCTTCTCATTGCTGAAGGTCCTCCATTCTGACCCAACATCTATCACCCTGCCATGAAAATTTGGGAAAAATGTCTTAGATACATTAAGTACAGAACTTGCTCATCATGTTGCTGTGGTAGAAAATAATTTAGGATGTATTATTTTCTGAGGCAAGTCTCATGCCAACAAAATGTCCCTCAAGCAAACAAAAATGTAACAATCTATTCATAAAAGGAAACTGAGCGAATTAAGACAATAACAAAATATAAAGTAGATAATTAATGATAACATAAATGTTAAAGTAGGCACAGGAGCAAGAAAGGTTGTCATGACTTGTGGGGAGGAGGTTCAGTGAGGATGAAGGTGTTGTCTTACCTGTCACCCACCACAAGGCCACACTCAGAGCAGATCTGATCCCCAGCACGGTAATCCTCGATGAGATGAGCCTCCGGGTGCTGTGGACAGCACACTTCCACAAAGCGGCTTCTGGAAAGGTACAGGGCTGAGGTGAGGTCCCGTCTAAAATGTCCATGTACAACATAGCCCCTTATACTTTCAAGTTCATTTTCACTTTTGGCATTGTGGAATTTCCAATGTTTATATTATTGTTTTCAAGGAAAAGACATGTTTTGTGCAAGATCATAGGGACAGTGCATCACTTATGTTGGACTCAGCTAATGTTAGTCATGGATTAGCATTACAAAGCTGATTTGCCTGTGTCCGGGTGCAATGTTGTGCACACCTACAAGTGCCTCGCTTAACTCAACCTCACTTTACTAAATTCAAGAGTTTTACAAAAAAAGTTGTGTACAAAAATTTGCTTAACACAAGAACAATTCAAAGTTACCAACAAAAGTATTCTTACATTTTAAGAAATAAATGGGAAAATCAATGGATACACAGGATTTGTTAAACACGTTATTTGCTTAACGCATGATTTCCAAGTATTGTAACTCATGCGTTTAACAAGGTACTGTATACCCTAAATATGCAGTGGTGTACCCTAAAAATATGCAGAAATAGGGTGTACCCTAAATATGCAGTGTATGTAATTTTAGGGTGATGTGCTATTCCTTCCTAACCATTGCAGTACGTATGTATGTAAAGGTTATGGTACTCTGTCTACCGGATCTCTCGTCACCGTCGGTGAGTTACAACTTTTCACTTCTTCGAGTTCCTATTTTCTACGACTCAATATACTGTATATATCTCATAAGCTTTTACCTGTGTTTCTGTATACCTGACCTGACCTGACCTGACCTTTACCTAACCTAACGGTAACCTTACCTAACCATTACCGTCGGTGAGAGTTCCCGGTTTGTGTCGGGACGAGAATTTTGGTAGACATTGGTACCAGGTACCCATGTACGTACACACAACCCTCGTTTTCCTGGACTATTAGGGGGAGCACTGGTCCGGGAACCGCAAACGTTCGGGAATCGCAACAGTCCGAGGCCATTACCCACCCCCGGACATTTATCCTACTCTAGTATTTACTGTCCGGCAACCGCCAATATCAACTACCCCGCCGCGGACTTTTACGTCACTTTGTTGTTGTTTTTAGGGCTGCGAGGATCCCTTGGGGAACACTATGAGCCCTGGTGATGTCCTATGATGCTACCACAGGTGCTGTAGTTGACCTGTCTTCCTCAGGAAGGCACAGGTGAGGCGGATGACAGCGTGTTGCCGGGAGGGGTGGACGCCAGCCGCTGCCAGCAGGGTGGGCAGGTCACAGGTGGCGACGTTCAGGTTGAAGAGTTGAGAGCGTACCACTACATGGTGAGAGTGGAAGCGCGGACACTGCAGCAGAAAGTGTTCAATAGTCTCAGAGACGTTCCTGCACCAGGGGCAGTGGGGGGGTCAGGGGACTGACGGAGGCAGTGCAAGTGAACCGTGAGTGTCGTGTGCCCAAATGTAAACAATACGACCGCTGAGTATGCTGCCACCTGGCGGGAGGCGCGGACACTGACCAGGGGTGACAGGAGACGCTCGGACCGCCGGACAACTTTGTCGATTTACGGACTGGCCCAGGCATTTGTCCGGGACTCTGACATATCCCCGGATCTCGGATTTTGACCGGCAAATCCGATATTCGGGAAATGGAGGTCCGGGAA
Source organism: Chionoecetes opilio (assembly GCA_016584305.1). Taxonomy (NCBI): domain Eukaryota; kingdom Metazoa; phylum Arthropoda; class Malacostraca; order Decapoda; family Majidae; genus Chionoecetes; species Chionoecetes opilio. The sequence goes on from JACEEZ010013658.1 coordinate 443,282, forward strand.
AACGAGGGTTGTGTGTATATAGCATTTTGATGAAAAATATCAGCGTGATCTCCATCTCTATCATTAATATTGTCCCCGGGTTTGTGCTTGGTACGCGGTAGCTTGCTGAAACCACATCTGGCTAACTATCCAACCAAGTGCATTTCTTCTCGCCAAAAGCCACCCCTCTTCACAAGCTAGCATATCCACTATGGTTGCACCTGAAGCCATGGGGTTTGTTTCATCGTGAAAAGGAAAGGTGAGCAAAGAGTACAATATATATTTCCTTCACACATTATTTGTGGTTTACGGAATCTTAAAGTAATCGTCCAGACCCATTTTTTTTTGCCTAATTATGTTGAATGAACATTCAAAACACCTAATCCACCAAAAAAAATGGATTTCCAGGCCTTATTTCCGTAAAAACACGACTTTTGTAAAAAGCGCGCGAATTTTTTTTTCTTCCCTCCAACAGAGCTACGAATATTATTGATGAAGTCACAGGAGGAGCTCCAATGTAAACAACAGTCACACTCCCTGTGTGACACCTGTCGGCAAATGTGATGATGAGCGATTGTACTTCGGTGTCAGGCAGTGAATCTGTCGGTTACAGATCTGGAGTACGATGCTCAATCTGAGACCGAAATAAATGACGCTGCTCGCTTATACTATGAGGAAAACGAACCTCAGATTGCGATGGAAGCCCAACCCTATATGTTTCAAACACAATACGAGGCGGACGAACAGATGTTAGCGGCAACAACAACCCCTTACACACAACAACCCCTTACACAAGTATGTTACACGCCAGTCCACCCCATTTACTACCACACCCCAGCCCACCCCGTCTCCTACCACACCCCACCCACACCCAGTCAACGTTCCCGTCACGCCTGCCCCCCCGGTTGGAGCCCTCACGCCGTGGGAGTGGGAGTCTTGGTGGTGATAGTGATGGTGGTGACGCTCTTTGTGTGGAGGCGTCGAAAAGGTCAGGAAAACACAACAGCATCTGGTGAGTGAGTGAGTGAGTGAGTGAGTGAGTGAGTGAGTGTGTGTGTGTGTGAGTGTGGTGTGTGTGTGTGTGTGTGTGTGTGTGTGTGTGTGTGTGTGTGTGTGTGTGTGTGTGTGTGTGTGGTGTGTGTGTGTGTGTGGTGAGTGTATCACTACAAATCCTTGCAAATTTCAACTTCCCGACGGCGTTCCAATCTGCCCGAGTCCGCCGCACTAATCTTTTCAACACATTTAACGTTGTCGTATCAGTCGGAAACGTGTGCAAACTTTTCTCAAAAGGCACAGCTGTCTTGCTGCACCCATAAAGGATGCATGCATGTGGCATATCGCAAAAAAAATCTATCGGAAACACCCAAAAATCTTCAAGTAATATATTTATCTCGTGTTTACGTGCTTCTGATCAGCGCGGGAAGAGGCTTCCTCTTGTGACGTCACCGAGCTGTGCTGCATCGTCTGCAAGCCTTGAGGAGCATTTTGAGAGCTCGGGAAATTTGCAGATTTTGATTGCGGATTATTTAAAAACGGCTGACTGGATGCAAAAAGTGACAACATATTGTTGATATACTCGCTATGGCTATAATTTGATTGCATTAAATCAGGAATGATGAAATGGTCTGGACGATTACTTTAAGAGTAAAAAGCAGCTATTCTTGGAATCCTCCATGAAGTACAACGAAAATCTTTTGGGTTATTATAAAGGAGAACTGGGCTCTCTCTGCCAGCTGTAATACTCAGGTTGTCTGTATAATTTCTGCTGTGACATGTAGTGGAGATACTATACACTTTCAGAAACCAAATAAAAACACTTATTTTCATATAATAATAGCTAGGTTTGGTTTTATAGGTTAGATTAGCGAGTCTAATGGTGCGCGGAATTGCCCGGCCACCTCAGCTGGCTGCCAGGTGGCCAATACCAGGCACTTCTCACTATTTGAGTGTAAATGGAAATAGGCATTGTTCTTCAGTAGGTATTAAGGGCAGCAGAGAGCCCAGTCCTCACCATAATTACCATCCTCTCTTTATCCTATCCTCGAGAGGTTAGGTGCCGTCACCTAATGCTACATGTAACGACAAGACATTTCTGCAGTGTTCAACATAGCACCATGTCTAACATATGTACACATTTTTCACACCATTTGTATAGCACCCTATGCAATATACTCCTCAAGGGTGGCAAGCATAGCAAAGAACCACAATGTTTCATGATGCTGTGATTCGCTCCAGTTGGTCAATGAGAAATGCAGGTGAGGCAGGAACCCCTACACTTCAGTCACAGTTTGACGGGCACCTGCTACTCTCGTCGAGACCAACCGAGAACTCTCGCCGACATTGAAATTTTTGACGATAGTTCCAATTGTAATAGATGAAAAGGAAGAATAAAAGGTACTCATGATTAAACATTACATTTTTTGAAAACAATATTAGATCATATTTAGTTTTATGTGTTCAGAACTACTTTAGCTCTTGTTTTGGCGAAAATGAATATATTTTCTTATACCGCCCCATCCTCCCCCAAAAGTTTATAAAATAAGTTTATAATTTCTGCCAGTAACAGTTAGGTTAGGTTACCGACAGGTTAGTTTACCGGTTAGGTTAAGGTCAGGTTAAGTGAGGTATGCAAAAAACATTGTTTCTGCATACCTAAACATACATGTTTCTGAAACACAGGTAAAAGCTAATTAGATATATACGTATATATTGGGTATGTACTGTAATATCAAGATCAAGAACTGGAACTGTCGTAGAAAGTAGGAACACTGACGACGTGAAAAGTTGGAACACTCTCCGACGGCGACGAGAAATCCGGTAGACGAGAGTACCAAAAACCGTCTCATGGAGGTTCTGATGAAGTTGAAAACTAGTTTGGATGGTTTACGGTCATTTTCGCTCACATGTCAGTTCACCCAAATGTAGAGTTTGTTCGCCCACACTCAAGAGTCAGTTCGCCCACACTAAAGTTGGTTCGCCCCCAAGTATTATTCAACAATGCACAAATCATGTAGTAAAAACTTTATATTAAAACCCAAGAGAAGCATGCAAAGAATAAAATGTATGAAAACAGTAAAATACAGATGACAAATCTTTGGGCAAGCGCTAAGCATTCAGAGAGAGAAGTGACTGTACTTAGAAACGACAGAACTCGTGTGACCGAGAACTTATTTGATAATTCTGACTTTGTTAATTTTGGAGAGTTCTATCTTTTGTAATAAAAGAAGTAAAATATAGACATAATAATTATCCCATGAACCCAACTAACCGCTCGAGCCACTTAGTGAACTTACTACAACCCGTAACCTACATTTGACGCCAACTCTAACTTGGCGTTGCACAGTAAAGGAGTTATCTGTTAATATGGAGGAGAGTTTCACGTTCGTTTTCAGAGACACCAACTACTTTTTCTTGGCCTACAATAGGTGCTTGTTCTAATGGTGCTAGTTTTATTTTGCGCAATCCAAAAAAAAAAAAAAAAAAAAAAAACAATTTATATTTTGTGGTTAAGGTTAGGTTAGGTTTCTTTAAAACCTGTAAGGCTAGGCTAGGTTAGGTTAGGTTAGGTTAGGTTAGGTTTCATTAAAACATAAGGTTAGGTTAGGTTTAATTTTTTTTTTTTTTGGTTTGCGCAAAATAAAACTAGCACCATTAGAACAAGCACCTATTGTAGGCCAAGAAAAAGTAGTTGGTGTCACTGAAAACGAACGTGAAACTCTCCTCCATAATTACCGAGTTATCTAATGTGGGCGAAATGACTCCACCGAGTGGGCGAACTGACTTTGGGCGAAACGACCTTTTGGTGTGGGCGAAATGACCTGATACCAGTTTGGATGCACAGGTCCATATGCACAGCTATGACAATGTAGAGCTGCTTTTCATAATGTATATAATAGAATGCAATGGGTTTCTAGTTGTGAAAAGCAATAAAACAAAGATATGCAGCTAATATCAAGGTTCGTCTGCCCCAATAATCCCACAAGTGATAAATATGTCATCAAGCAGTCCTGACAGGCAGTGCCAGTCCGGGCCACAGTGGTGAGTGGCTCGGCAGGTGTGATGGCCTTGAGGGAAACCCACACTTCCTACATCCACCTTATCACTTTCATCACACACTCGACACCAATATGGTTCAATCAGTGATTACTTCTTCCTCACGACATACTGACCCTGTACTACTTGGTAATGTTATATGAACGATACTATACAAACAGGTTAGGTATTGTGTAGGGTATTGCATATGTAGAATAGCTTATGTGATTGTCTTTCTTAAAGCAACTGTTTCCTCGACAGGCCAACTATTAGAACGGCTAATAAGAAGAGGCAAGTCCTCGTCAGCATAACTACAGCTTCCGTTGATAACAAATGTAAGAAATTCCGGATATCCAGTCCAGGCGTTGCACAGGAATTGACAAATAAACAGAAAAAAACCCTGTATCTCGACTGTCAGCGAATAAAGGCATCTACCGTCTCCCACTTACACCCAATGACAAACCTACTTCCCTTGGAGTCATAATAACCCTCTGGAGGTCACAGCAGGGCCTGAAGAAGGGTGTAAAGAGTTCAAATATAGGACAAAGGCTCACGTCACTTACCTGCTGCTGGCCATGTTTACAGAGTCACTGGTCCAGTTCAAAGCTACCAGTTAGTCTTCAGAACATTGATTTTTTAGGCTTATCCGTTCATCATGCCTCGGTAAAAACATCCCTACAGCTACTTTGTTATTCATCTTAAAAAATGCCATTGTCGCCAGAATGGAACACTACGGGATTGATTAAAGATGAGTATTTTAGTTGTTGGAGAAAGACTTATCAGGCAACTGCCACGTAAATTTTATGCGCTTGGCGACCTTCCTAATGCCGTAATATTGAAAGTCCGTCATCTATGGGTATCCTGCAAACACTGTAATGTAGGGAATACTGTGTGGCTTGGAATATCCTTAATGATCAGTAATTAGATAAGGAAAGATAAGGAGAATACACTTAACCATATTTTCTCTGTGAAGGGTAAAAGAGGGCGCAGGTATGAGGGAAAGTAATCAGTATTTTCTCTGTGAAGGTAAAAGAGGGCGCAGGTATGAGGGAAAGTAGCCAGTATTTTCTCGAGAAAGATACAAAGGGACACAAGGCATTAATGAAGGGCATTAATGGGATACTGATGCAGCATCTATGAAAGGCCGTGGGGCTATTAAGATGTAGTACGTACAAGATGGAGGAACTGTGCAGGGTTTTGTGAAATTGATAAATGCATATATAGTACATTCTTACATACCCATACGTATACATACATACAAACTACAGTAGATAACAGTAAAGTCGCCAGGACAACTTTTTTTTCTGTTTACAGACGTGTGGTGGCGTTAATACTTACATTTCTACATCCATGATTTCAGGAAAGTTAGAAGGGGCTATCTGGAGAGTCTGTATCATTTTGTGTCTTCATCTGTGTAAATGACAAAAATATCTACAAAGTGGCTACCAACAGTAGAGTCGCCATCTAGTGTTTATTTACTGAGTGTCGTACCGCTGCCGTCGTCGCTCGAAAAAAAAAACGTGTAGTGAAATTTGAAACCGTCTATACTTGCAGATATAAAGCATAAAACAACGCTGAAACAGGGTAGATTATACAGTCATGATATAAACTACTGTGTATCATCTTCAGTGACACATAAAAATCAGTAGTAATGCTATAATTCGTAATATATGGCGCCTGGCGACATGACTGCAGGTGGCGACTTTACTGTTATCTACGTAGCTGGTTTGGGACAGAAGGATAGAAAGTACTGCAGCTTAACTTAGAAACCTAATCTAATCTACTCTGTACTAACCCTGGAGAAAGCGAGAACGCCCTGCCGCATACCAGACAAAGGGTGAAATAAAAGATTGAATAAAAACACCAAAGCCTATTGATTTATTCGTATATTAGGAGGATAACGCAATGAATTATTTTCAACTCATGCATTGATATTGAAAGAAGAAGAATAATGAAAGATAATAACACAATATAAGAAGCTAACTTAATGATAAATGAAGGACGATAACATACTGAAGGATAACAATGAATGCAGTAGGGGGATAATAAAGAATAGTTGGCTATTTAACCCATGCATTAGGAAGGTAGATAGACCAACAGGCAAGTTAGTGAAGAGATAAACATAGCAGCAATGAAGAAGGTCATGAACAGAAGGACAGTAAAGTATATCTTAGCTCTGTACTACTGACTTTTCCGGTTCCATGTTCCATACAAATTTGTTCCACACAGCGACTTCGGCATCATCTGTTTTGTTCTCCTTTGTTGTGCGACGCTGCATAACTTTTTTCAATGGCAAGTTCTTCGCAAGCACAAACTGAAGCGATATTACCCACAAAGCACAAACTGAAGTGATATTACCCACAAAGCACAAACTGAAGTGATATTACCCACAAAGCACAAACTGAAGTGATATTACCCACAAAGCACAAACTGAAGTGATATTACCCACAAAGCACAAACTGAAGCGATATTACCCACAAAGCACAAACTGAAGCGATATTACCCACAAAGCACAAACTGAAGTGATATTACCCACAAAGCACAAACTGAAGTGATATTACCCACAAAGCACAAACTGGAGCGATATTACCCACAAAGCACAAACTGAAGTGATATTACCCACAAAGCACAAACTGAAGCGATATTACCCACAAAGCACAAACTGAAGTGATATTACCCACAAAGCACAAACTGAAGCGATATTACCCACAAAGCACAAACTGAAGCGACATTACCCACAAAGCACAAACTGAAGCGATATTACCCACAAAGCACAAACTGAAGCGATATTACCCACAAAGCACAAACTGAAGTGATATTACCCACAAAGCACAAACTGAAGCGATATTACCCACAAAGCACAAACTGAAGTGATATTACCCACAAAGCACAAACTGAAGTGATACTACCCACAAAGCACAAACTGAAGTGATATTACCCACAAAGCACAAACTGAAGTGATATTACCCACAAAGCACAAACTGAAGTGATATTACCCACAAAGCACAAACTGAAGCGATATTACCCACAAAGCACAAACTGAAGTGATATTACCCACAAAGCACAAACTGAAGCGATATTACCCACAAAGCACAAACTGAAGTGATATTACCCACAAAGCACAAACTGAAGTAATATTACCCACAAAGCACAAACTGAAGCGATATTACCCACAAAGCACAAACTGAAGTGATATTACCCACAAAGCACAAACTGAAGTGATATTACCCACAAAGCACAAACTGAAGTGATATTACCCACAAAGCACAAACTGAAGTAATATTACCCACAAAGCACAAACTGAAGCGATATTACCCACAAAGCACAAACTGAAGTGATATTACCCACAAAGCACAAACTGAAGTGATATTACCCACAAAGCATAAACTGAAGTGATATTACCCACAAAGCACAAACTGAAGTGATATTACCCACAAAGCACAAACTGAAGCGATATTACCCACAAAGCACAAACTGAAGCGATATTACCCACAAAGCATAAACTGAAGTGATATTACCCACAAAGCACAAACTGAAGTGATATTACCCACAAAGCACAAACTGAAGTGATATTACCCACAAAGTACAAACTGAAGCGATATTACCCACAAAGCATAAACTGAAGCGATATTACCCACAAAGCACAAACTGAAGTGATATTACCCACAAAGCACAAACTGAAGCGATATTACCCACAAAGCACAAACTGAAGTGATATTACCCACAAAGCACAAACTGAAGTAATATTACCCACAAAGCACAAACTGAAGCGATATTACCCACAAAGCACAAACTGAAGTGATATTACCCACAAAGCACAAACTGAAGTGATATTACACACAAAGCACAAACTGAAGTGATATTACCACAAAGCATAAACTGAAGTAATATTACCCACAAAGCACAAACTGAAGCGATATTACCCACAAAGCACAAACTGAAGTGATATTACCCACAAAGCACAAACTGAAGTGATATTACCCACAAAGCATAAACTGAAGTGATATTACCCACAAAGCACAAACTGAAGCGATATTACCCACAAAGCACAAACTGAAGTAATATTACCCACAAAGCACAAACTGAAGTGATATTACCCACAAAGCACAAACTGAAGTGATATTACCCACAAAGCACAAACTGAAGCGATACATATTACTCACAAAGCACAAACTGAAGCAATATTACCCACAAAGCACAAACTGAAGTGATATTACCCACAAAGCACAAACTGAAGTAATATTACCCACAAAGCACAAACTGGAGCGATATTACCCACAAAGCACAAACTGAAGCGATATTACCCACAAAGCACAAACTGAAGCGATATTACCCACAAAGCACAAACTGAAGCGATATTACCCACAAAGCACAAACTGAAGCGATATTACCCACAAAGCACAAACTGAAGTAATATTACCCACAAAGCACAAACTGAAGTAATATTATCCACAAAGCACAAACTGAAGTAATATTACCCACAAAGCACAAACTGAAGCGATATTACCCACAAAGCACAAACTGAAGCGATATTATCCACAAAGTACAGAGATATTTTCTTATGGAGGGAAATACTTTACTGTCACCTCAGTTAATAATGATAAATGAATAATGCAAAATATGTACACGTCTTATGGCAAATTATTTTATTCATTATTATCATTGTAATCAAGACGTATATATGATTAATTATATGCTTGGAATTAAGTAACGTGGGAATACTGGAGCCAAAAGAGAGAGAGAGAGAGAGAGAGAGAGAGAGAGAGAGAGAGAGAGAGAGAGAGAGAGAGAGAGAGAGAGAGAAGGAGAGAGAGAGAGAGAGAGAGAGAGAGAGAGAGAAAATCCCATTGACATCATTGTTTTATTTCGTTTTTGTTAAAAATCTCTGATTTTTTTTCTTTTTCTTAATATGAGTAAGGAATTGAAAGTAAATAAAGATATACTCATTTAGTTTCTCTTTCATGTCTTTGCATTTCACCTCATCATTCAATAAGCCTTTATAGCTGAAAAGAAGCTGCAATAAGCCTAAAAATCTCCCTGCAGTGTTTCGTACTCGACGGCATCATTTTCAATCTCATGAAGGCGACGCAGAAGGAAATACACGAGTGAGCAAGCACGTACTCACACACACACACGCACGCACACCCGCACGCACACACGCACACGCACACGCACACACACACACACTCTTGCATCTAGCGCTCTCACCAGGTGGGGGAGCCAGGAAGAGTCATGGGACAGGAGGGTGAGAACAGCGTTGAGGAGGAAGGATTCGTCTGACCCTTCCTCTCTTTCATTACGATTCTGCTGGAAAAGAAAAACTGAAAAGCTAAGGAAGACAGTATGCTTTTCGTGGAAATCACTGCCGTTATAACATATAGAAGGACAAAGAGTAAATATTCAGTTTCAACCAATAGGCTACTCCCTATTGACCAGTATACTCTCATGATATAGCTGGGGGACTGCGTCGCCCCCAAACCCCCTTGCTAGTTAACTAGCCTAACCTGGGCATTGAGTACGTAACCTAACCTCATTGGGCCTGGGGGGGTTTCGCCCTCCCAGACCCTTGTGTTATTTTTAATTTCCGACAGCTGTTATATATATATACAAGGGTTAGAAATACTCCTAATGATGAGAACGAATCGTTCAGGATACTTAAAATAACCGATTGTGTATTGGCTCAAACTGCACATATACCGGACAAAGATAAATATAGAGGGACGTCTATGCATTCTATTCTTAGAGACTCTGCGAGAATGAAAATATAAGTAAATATATAAAAAAAGTAGGTAATCGTTGTTATTGTTAGCACAAAAACCACACTGCGCCCTGCCATTATTCCTGTTGCTGCTGTATTGACTTGTTGATAGATTACGTTCAGAAACTGACACGCAAGATCATTCCAGGACCTATCTTTGATAACTACGATGAACGTCTTATTACCCAGAGTCTGTCGACACATTCATGGCGTCTTTGAAAGTTCATTGAGAACCTATACTCATCCATCCAACCCACGGCTGCCACGAAACACCTAATCCCTGCCTGCCCGAGCCACCGCGCGTCACGACAAACTGATACCTTTCCGTGCATAGGTCGGAGTCACTCTACACTGCGTCGCATACCATTAGCTACATGTTTTTCATCGGTGCCTGGCAAAATTTCGATATAGCACTGTCGGTCTTTAGCTTTAAGTAATCATATACCAATGTAGTCATATTCTTTATTTTTTAAGGTTAAGCACACACTGCAGTCTTCGGTCGTAATGCTGTTGAGAGACGTTTTGAGGCTTTGTATATACGGAACCAAGATTTCTGTAATAGAATTAGGGGACGTACAGCATATATGGCTATACAAGAAGTCCCTCCTTACCATTTCTGAAGCTCCTCTTCCTCCCCAGCTCCGCACGATTCTCCTCCCTCTTGCTGGTACTCCAATTTGGCTTCGGAGTCTCGTCAGAATCGAGTGAAATAAGTGAATCAACTGTTTCTTTAAACGTTGCTTTGTTCGCTGTTGTTTTGAAATTCGATGTTTCGAATCTGATTTAGGAATCTATTTAAGCATGTGTAGTTATAGGCAAAAGAGGAAAGGGCTAACGTACACTCTTAGAAAAGAAGGGTAGGAAAAGGGTAGAAATAGGGTGTTTGTAGTGATGAAATACTGCTACCCTTTTTCTACTTTTACAAATATACCCTTTTGTAACCCTAAATATACCCTTTTCGAACCCCAAATATACCCTTTCTCAACCCTCTCGTCTAAAAAGGGTAGATAAAGGGTAGATGAAGGGTATAAATCGGCAGCATCTACCCTCCAGCCTGTACATATATAGGGTATAAAAAGGGTAGTGATGGTGCGATGTAACAATTCTACCCTTAATATACCCCCCATTTCTGAGAGTGTATGATGATATTCACTCACTTGTTCTTTGAAGTAAAAAAACCCAGTACACAACAAGAATGAAAAAAATACCCAGTAAGTACTTTCATCATTGAGCTTGAAGATATCCTGACATACCTATTTATGAAACGCTTGGATGAAGTATATACGAGACGAGCTCATGGAATGGAAAGAGGAAAAACAACATAGCAAGGTTATTCTTTGATTTGATTATATACATATTGACGAGTACATAATAGTATCTATAGGCATCGCTGCCATTATGCCTCCCAGTACCCCTCTCGGCACGGTGCTGCCCGTCATTCTATAGCTGCTTCTATCGAACATAAGACGGGCTTAGAGGGACTTTCTGGGCTTATGAAAAATATAAGAGAGCAGTAGACATCAATTTTTTTACCCTAAGCATATAGCATTTCAATAATAGTAGAATCACTTCCTGTACGACATGGCGCCCTACTCTGTAAGGCATTGGGGAGCTAACAAGTAGTATATTGATAGAAGAAGAAAGAACAAAAATGTTGATGATGACAATGAGGAAAGTTGAAAGTCGACGTAATATTGTTCAGTCATCCTTTTATTTCTTTTAAAATATTACGATGAATACCTTAAAAAATATATTTCTTCTTACGTGTTTATTCATTCATTTGTTTATATGTATATTTCAACACTACGTCAGGTTTTAGAAAAGGCCTTACTAGCGAATGAAGGTACGGAGGGGAATACATCGAGAACACCCATTTGGGGTCCCACACACGGGAAAGGTTGTACAGTCTATGGAGGAAGATATTTGGCTTCATTTTATGTAACTCTAACACAGTAACATTATAAATCATTGTTTTTCTCCTGTTTTCCATGTGAGGAGTCTCGTATACCATCAACCCCAGCTGTCGGACTGACTTGTTATAGGTAAGTTTCTGCCCAGTGCTGCATGGCAGACGTTCACTTCAAGGTGTTTTCTACCTTATTTATTTTTTCAAGGCCTGTGTTGCTCAGCCTGCAGGTGAGCCGCCGCTAATTGGGAACACGCAAACAACTCATGATTACGTTCTTGGTAACTCTGACCTTGACGGCTGATTAATTCGTCTTTTATTATATTGCGTCTCTGAGCGATAGTGATAATAATATGAGACCTTCTAAGACCTGAAAACCTTCTCTGTTTGCATTCTTCTAAAATCAAGGGTTTGAGCAGTTTCATGGCAGCACCTGATAGCCTCTTCCTCTAACTCGTTACATGCAGAATGATAAAAAAACATTTTGCTGCAGCATTTGGCGGTGTGGCGTTCAGCAGTGTAAGCGTCCCTCTGGCCTGCTCGACAAATTAAGACTTCCTGGCGTCCACAGCATTCTGACGAAGGTCTTACCTGCCACAGTGTCCTGCAGGAGAGGGAGAGCTCACTGGGAGAGGGGGGAGGCAGCAGCGACGCGGGGCGGGTGTTGGGAAGGGAGGAAGAGGGGTCTAGTCTGGCAGGGTCGTGACAGGCCAGGAGGAGAGACCCTTTCGGTGCGGCCAGGGGGCGGCAGGTCGGGGGAATGGTGAGGCTGGGGCGATCCTGCTGTCGCGTCGCTGAGGAAAGCTGCCCCGCCGGCGTCCGAAGGGGAAGACTCAAGCTCCTGGAGGCGGCGTGGCGTGAGTGGGGTGTCACTGAGACCCTCCTCCAAGCCAGGTGGCTCAGGGGCGGGGCCTATACGGAGGGGCGTGGGCGGAGCCTCTCCCAGGGGGCGGGGCATGACAGGGCTGAAGGCGGAGACGGAACCAGGGCCAAGGGCGGCAGTGAACTGGTAGAGTGCCAGGGCGGAGGGTGGCATTGGTCCGGCACCACACGACGACGACGACGACGACGATGACGATGAGGAGGGGGAGGGGGAGGCTGAGGCAGGAGGGAGGAGGCCCTTCGCTCTGGCCTCGCGGTCTCGCCTCTCACGCGCTCGGCGATTCTGGAACCAAATCTTGACCTGAAGAAGAGAGGAGCGTTGCCGTTAGCACATGTCACATACAAATTCTCTCTCTCTCTCTCTCTCTCTCTCTCTCTCTCTCTCTCTCTCTCTCTCTCTCTCTCTCTCTCTCTCTCATTCGATACATTGTTTAACTTGAAATTACACATTTCCTTTTATTTTCTATAGCCCCAGAGTCTTTTTTCTAAACCCCCAGAGCCTAGGATCTGCCTACATTCCCCCCATTCCCCCTAAACCACCACCTCCCCACAACCCATCTGAGTGACGCACAAAGAGTTCACCGCAGGCATAGCTAATTATCTCGGTACACCTGTGGACACCCTCTGTTGCAAGGCTCAGCTTCATACATTAACGGGTGACTGCTGTATTATGTATGTTTTTAAAGGGGGAAGAGAGGCCGTAAGTCATTGTTACTAGCATTAGGGCTATGAGTTTAGGGTTGTTTTTGCTGTTTGTTGTTGGTGGTGATGGCGGTGTTGTTGTTGGAGTTAAAAAAGGGTGTTTAAGTCTTTCTGTTGTTAATAGGTAAAAAAATGTGTATGCGTTTCTTTTACTTTTTTTCATTTTCTTACTCTTTTTCTTTCTTTTGAGTTGGAGTTCAGCACATCAAAATGGTGTATAAAGTAATTTCTATATATTTTCTCCTTATACACTTACATTTTTCAATATCAAATTTGATTCTAATGATTCTGACCTTCTCTTTCTCCTCGAAACGTTTATTAGAGAGAGAGAGAGAGAGAGAGAGAGAGAGAGAGAGAGAGAGAGAGAGAGAGAGAGAGAGAGAGAGAGAGAGAGAGAGAGAGAGAGAGAGAGAGAGAGAGAGAGATATTCATCCTTCTTTCCTTCCTCTCCATATCCTGTATATATATACAGTATATACTCGCACATTCATTATGCTTACTTTTATTCAATCTCCTCCTTCTCTTCTTCCTATATATAGATCAATGGTTCTTAACCTTGGGGGCGCGCCCACTTAAGGGGGCGTGGGTGCTAGGGGGCGTGAGCCCAGAGAGAAAAGGGAAGTGGGTGAATAACTCTGCGGTAACGCTTTGCCAAATTTCACTAACTATGTAGACTTGTATGTATTTTTTTTCGAATATCATGGCCAGTTGTGCTCTGTGGTGTGGTGATGAGTCAGATAAAGAAATTATGTTGCTGACTTTGGCATTGTCCAAAAAGAGGAGGAAGTGGGTACACGAAGCAAATCGGAAAAGAGAACATTTTGGCGAGTACCATCATCTGGTACAGGAACTTTGCTGTGATGATGACAAGTTCAAATAATATATTAGATCATCACCGTCACAGTTCAAGTATGTTTTGAAACTGATTGAAAAGGCTATAAGAAACCCATATAGCATATAAGCAGAGGTACTTCCTCACTTCCTTAATAAGTTCCTCCACCTTCAGTTGTTTCCGCCACAGGTAAATCAAGGGAGGGACAGCGTGTGATAGCCGTGACAGATGACGCGACCCTCCTCACCCCGCCGCATCAATCATCAGACTGAGAAGATAACGGTCTACTGAGCATACGCAACCAAAGCCATGCCGGAAAAATCGCTCCCAAGGCAATCTGAAGCTATGTGGCCTCGTCACATAGCGCACTAAAGCAATTCAAAGACACGTAGCACACATACGCTAGTGTAACGCGCGTAGCATCTGGTGTGTGGCGGCCGCCGTGATCTAACTCAACCTGCTGGGTATATATATGCCAGGTGTTTATGAATAAATATGTGCATAATAAAAGTGTTGAAAATACGCATTTTTTCAGTTTTTCTTTCTGATTCAGGATTATTTTGAAATATCTTGGTTGAAGAAGTGAAGGGGGGGCATGAGGCAAGGACCAATTACTAAAAGACGCGTGCATGGTGGTACAATGGTTAAGAATCACTGCTCTAGATTGTACTGCCCTCCTCCATGTGCACTCTATCTTCTCTTTTCATCACTCTATAATATCGTCCCTCCCCTCATCCCTCCTTCCCTCCCTAACTCCCTCCCTCCCTTCCTCGCTCTCTAGGATAGCTAAGGTATTCGATAATTTGCTCAACAACAACGACAGCAACAAAAGCACTGTCAAAATAGCCTCTTAGTGTAACCAGCCGTTCGGAGCCCATCCACACACACACACATTCCTTAATACAAAACAGAGTGGGACAACCTTCTTGAGGGACACAGGCGCGCGTCTCCTCCTCTTGCCACACTTTCCCTCTCTCTCTCTCTCTCTCTCTCTCTCTCTCTCTCTCTCTCTCTCTCTCTCTCTCTCTCTCTCTCTCTCTCTCTCTTTCATAAACGGTTTAAGGAGAGGGAGAAGGAGAAGGTAGTGGGAAGACAAAGTGGAGTAGCAGGAGGATTTAGAGAGCAGGAAAAGAGGAGAGAGGGAGAGAGAGAGAGAGAGAGAGAGAGAGAGAGGAGGAGAGAGAGAGAGAGAGAGAGAGAGAGAGAGAGAGAGAGAGAGAGAGAGAGGAGAGAGAGAGAGAGAGAGAGAGAGAGAGAGAGAGAGAGAGAGAGAGAGAGAGAGAGAGAGAGAGAGAGAGAGAGAGAAAGTGTGCCGCGGGGTTGGGGAGGGGAGGGGGTAAGGCTTTCTTCACTGATATAAAGGATTGAATCACAAAGAGCGAGGGAATGAATCCTTTAATTCATTATAACATACACTCAGCCTCATTTTTATTTTGATGTTATGGTTCCTAAACAACTAGTATGCTCTCTCTCTCTCTCTCTCTCTCTCTCTCTCTCTCTCTCTCTCTCTCTCTCTCTCTCTCTCTCTCTCTCTTCTCTCTCTCTCTCTCTCTCTCTTGAAGCACCAGATTTGAAGATCCCTATATATATAAAAATCAAGAAGAAGCAGAAGAAGCGATAATGACTGGAGCAGAACAAAAAAAGCTCAGATTTCTAACAACAGCAACAACATCTAAAAGAGAGAAAAAAGAAGAAAATTAGAACAACAGCAACAAAGACAACCCAAACAAATAGAAATACAAAAAGAAATGTAGCATCTTCTCTTTTAGCCATGTTCGTAAAAATGTATACCTGAAGATTATCGCACAAAAAAACGTAAATCAACAAGATAACGTTTCTGAGTGATCTGTCTTTTTAGGCCTTTCTCCTCGCCGTAAACGTTCCAAATACAAGTAAATTTAACAATAGGCAGGTAATGGGTCTTCGTTAAGTGGAATTCCAGCCTATTTTCAAAGTACGAGTAATTTAAGATATACTTTAAGGTAATTTTGAGATATTTCTTGGATTTGTGAGGATATATGCGCGTATTTTCCATGTTTAGGTGAGTGAAGATCCATGAGAGGGATAAGGTTGATATGAAATGGTGTTCTTTGCCTGTGAGTTAATGGGAGGGAGTGCAAAGCTGCGGATGAGAGGGATTTAGGACGATACGTGAATTACATGGGAGGGAGGACTTGGAGGGGGAGGTGGAGTAGTTTTACATGGGATTAGTGAGGGACAGGAAGATTACGTGAGGAGTTGTTGTATTAGTATTAGCGAGGAGCATAAGTACGTCAGAGGGGCATGTCAGTACGCTCTGCCGCTGAGTTCAGTATCATTGTGGTCTCTCTCTCCTTAGAAAGTTACGTTGAAATACCAACATTTTAGTGATAACGTTGAGGAAAAGTCTCGTTGTGTGTTCCTGGATAATATTAGGACATAGGTAGATAATGAATAATATGACGCGTGCAGCAGTAATACTAAGAATTTTGTTATATATGCATTAGTAACAAAAAGAAATATAGTTTTTTATCTTTCTCCTCGTCCTTATCTCACACCAAAGGCTCCATCATTATAGACTAATACTTAAAATACTCCTCTCCTCCTCCTTAACCTTCATATTTCCTACTGAGTCTTCGCCAGAGAAGCCTTGCAGTTACTCTCCACTCTTCCCTTCCTCTCTCTCTCTCTTCTTCCCTGACGTGCCTTCCTCATTTCACTTCCCCCCCCTTCACTCCCTGCCCCTCCGTCATCGTGCCCACAAACGCCCCTCCCCTTCCTCCTTTCTCCCTATCCGTCACCCATGCACCGGGCCGCCGTCAGCAGTGCCTCCCGTCCCCCTTCCCACCCATCTGGCGTCCGAGGCATCACGCAGATCTTAATCCTGTAAAAAGGAGACTCAGGGCCCATTAATGTCGTGTTAGGAGGCTCCAGCCCTCTTCACCGCCCTGGGAGTCACGGCTGCAGCTGATTGGCCGGCTGTCCCGCCCTTGTGATTGGTTCGCTGCCCAGCCAAGTGGTCGTATTATCATCGCCAGGAGATACATAAACTATTTACTCAATATGAAGGCTGAGGGGCTGTGTCTGGTTCTATATATAATGTAGTCCTTATGTACACGGGTTCTAAGGCTTGGTTTCCCCTGTGTGTGAGTGTAGCGTGGAATGGGATGGGAAAATGATGTGAGTCCTTTATAATCGGCGTTATTGTTACGTATAATAAAGAGGTTTTTCCTTATAACTTGAGGGACTGGTACAGAGGGTCGACTAAGGGTACGCAAAGAATACACGACTGTATGAAGGGACGTCCAACGGGTGAATATCCCTTGACGTGTATCTGACGGAGGTTTTAGTTGCTGAGATTTGGATTTTGAGTCTTAAGGGATGATGGTTTTGAGTTGAAAATCGTGTGTGGTGGTGGCAGGTGATAGTATGAGGGTAGAGGGGGGTGATGGGGTGATGAGATGAGGTGGTAGTTGAGATGAAGGGGCGTGAGATCGTGTGTATGGCGCCCCCTCCACGCCCCCTTCCCCTTCCCAAGCCCCCTGCCAACCCCTCGCCCTCTCTCCTCTGCCCCCTTTCATCCCTCTCCCTTTCCTATCTCTTTCAAACTCCTCACCTCTGTTTCTATATAATATCGTCCGCTCTCCCCCCTTCCAGCTCCTCCGTATCTTCCCTTCTCTCCTCTCTTCTCTCCCTTCCCCTCCCGTATCAGTGGCCAGCCTGGTGGTGGACAAAGACTCGCCCTCAACAGTGGGTCAACATTGTCCAGGCCGCGGGACAGGAATGCACGACCGGGCGAGACCTGCGCTATCTGTGGATCAGTCGGGATGGCGCGGCGCAGTGGCGGTGTGAATAGCGGCGGTATTGTTGTGTTAATTGATTACATTGATGATTATTATATAGCCCTTTGTACTATTTACTTACAGGTTATCTAATTTAAGGTGTTTTAGTGAGTGTTTGTGGCTGCTTTACCTGTTTGGTGATTCATTAAATGGCTTAATCAAAGTAGTAAATCGGACTTTCTCAACGTGACTGTTATATAGTCAAGTTATAAAGAGAACGTTTGTAAGATTGGTAAGAAGAGTGATAAGGCAAGGATACACGTAGAAAGATAGAAAGAAATAGTAGGAATGAATAACACACAAAATGAAATGGTAAAGAAAAATAACTAAGGAAGAAAAATGAACAGAAAAGAGAAAAGAAGCTATCTTACCAAACACACACACACACACACACACACACACACACAAGAGTAAAAAGGCGAGGAGTCCAAGCACATCCATTTAACACCAAAAAAAGAAGGAAGAGGAATAGGAGAAGAAGGAGGAGGAGGAGGAGGAGGAGGAGGAGGAGGAGGAAGGAAGAGGATTGAGATAAGGGAGGGATACCTAAGGACCTCCAGCTGGCCACGTGATTCCTGCATCCGCCACCAGAGGGCTGTGTTATGATACGTAAACAAGAGGTATGTTACAGATCATTCCCCCATGACCAGCACCCAAGGGACGCAACCAACAGACCACCTCACACGGCACTCACGCCTTTCCAAACGGACGAAATAAAGGCTAGAATAGAAGTGCATAACAGGGAAATGACGGGGTGGTTTGGCTTGGCGAGGGATGAAGAGCTCAATCGGGTGAATGTCGCATCTTGTCTCACGGCCGATGCCTCACAATAGAGGAAGAGGAGCATCCCGCCAACCGCCGACTTAATCACCCGCGCTGTGCCTGCCTTGTATGCCTTTCACCCTGATTCTGTAGCGGCCCCGGGCGGCATCGAACTAAAATGAGCATATGCTATAGTAGGGCTACAGAGAGAGAGAGAGAGAGAGAGAGAGAGAGAGAGAGAGAGAGAGAGAGAGAGAGAGAGAGAGAGAGAGAGAGAGAGAGAGAGAGAGAGATAAGATAAGATACTTTGATCCTATCTAGACACTTTGCAAGTACCAACTACAAGGTTATTGACTATGCAAAGCGCCGCCACGTCAGCACGAACTAGGCGGACTCGAACCGCTGACCGAATGCGCGGGGACTCTGCACACTCTTAGCCAGTAACTCTACCAACCGCACCACCCTGGCGGGTAGAGAGAGAGAGAGAGAGAGAGAGAGAGAGAGAGAGAGAGAGAGAGAGAGAGAGAGAGAGAGAGAGAGAAAGA